>JAQGAY010002608.1:0-10082 GCA_034698085.1 Polydesmus angustus
AAGATCCGTTGCCAAAAAGGAAAAGAAAAAAAAAAGTTTCATTGTTAAGGGAGTCGTCTAACCGCGTTTTGCCTGTTGCTTAAGGTAGAAAATATAAATAATAAGTAAATAAAGAAATTCAGACCTATTTTTTTTCTGAAAGTACAATCCACTGAAAGGAAATATTACAATTTATTCGAATTCACATGTCTTATAATTTTTTTTCTAAACAAAACTGTTTATTGTACAGTTTATAGTTAGCAATTCCCAAATACTGTATTTCGTTGCCACCAAAAAATATTTAGTTTCTGACCACGTTAAAATAAAAAGCAAACATTTAACGTTTTGTAGTATTGTTGTAAAATGACGATGACACTTTGAAAAATACTTGCAAGGTTTGAGCATGCGCACATCTTTGGTTTATGTACATTTTGTTGGGAAAATATTAAACTCGTTTAAGCTCTGTATCTAGATCTAGAAATCTGGAGGCGACAATGTTTAAGCCCAGTCTGCTTTTCAGAGGTTCATGCAAGTTCATCTATATAATTACCTTATGTTATTTTTTGTATACTAAAGGTTTTGGAAGTACACGTAATGAGCACCCTTTTTAATCCAACATTTAATTACCAATTCACAAAAATAAAAACTTAATATTAAATTTAAAGGCTATCTAGTCTAGTCAAACGCCAGATTAAACTTTAAAAAAAATTATATGGCACAACTTCAGGTCATCAGGTCGCTGTGGCGCCTAATTTATTAAAATTTTAGGCGACATGAGTTCTGATAAATGTTTCTTTCTTGCTTTTTATTTTCTTTAAATTAAGTTGATAAATTATCCACAAAAAAAAAACGTTTTTTTCTTCTATCTCTAGCAAAGTGAGCGGTTACTCCATTAAAATTTTATACATGTATTACAAATTTATTCGAAACTCGGAATAGAAAGTTACGCGAACCGGAACGCCACTTTAATGCAAAACCAAACTCAAACTATTCTTAAAAAAATTCAAAATTAGCACACGCGTTATTACATCTTTTAAACTAAGCTTACAAAAACAGACCTTCGAGTTTTGACCAAGAATACAATACAGTAGTGTTTGCTAATCCATTAAAATTACGCGTCCTTAAAAAAGTATTTTGGTTTTATTGATCAAATACACACATCACAGAAAATGTTGCTAACCTTTAAATAGAAAAAAAAAAACCAAAGAATTTTTTTCTTCCTTCATAGTAAAAAATCCCTAGCGATTTCCGGCTTTAAAGTTCGGCTTTATAAAAATCGCTGCAAGTATAATTAAATAAATCCATGCAAAACTGAAGAAAAAAAAAATAATGAAAGAAAATAATACCCTTAATTTACCATTCTTTCCCCTTAATTAAAGATCATTTACTGTAAACAATGTTTATAATTAAAAAATGAAAAAAAAAACAAGAGTTAAAATTTCACGTTGTCATCTTTGTTGATATCAACCAGCTTAGAACTAATCAAGGATCCTGCCCTCCCACTCCCTCATCGCTTTTTTACGTTGCGAAATTTCTTTTCACGCTTTGCTAATTAAACAAACTGTTTTCAACAATGAAACTTTTACAATAACGCAGGCACGAAACTTTGTTTTTGTTGGCTCAGAGAGAAAAAAATATCTAACGCAGATTTAATTCATCAAAATGTTAGTTCTAGTAATTCCCCAAAACAAACAAAATGATAAGATGACATCATCGATGTTACAGACTGTGATTGGGAGTTTTTATTTCTTCCCCCTTGGAGTGGAACGTTAGATATCCTGTGTTATCGCATGACGTCACACGGGACACCTTATTTGAATGAGAAAGCCCATTCAAAAACAACACGTTCTACTGGAGCGAATAATTAAATAAAACAGTGGTGTGAATGCACTTTCGGAATAACCCGTGTGGCTATTTTAACGTTAATAATATCTTGGGAGATTTAATAAATATTGCGTTATGTTGTCAAGAAAATCCGACAATCAAGTTATGAACGAGATTACGTCACTTTTGTTTAACTTTCTAATGAGTTAATCCTCCTCCCAAAACACAACACCAATTAATAATGAAAATATTATATGGCTCAGATTATTGCAGATAAAGTTTCTCACGAAATCGCTTTCGGAATCGATTTTCGGTGACTAAAAACGACAAAATACGAAAAAAAAAAAATAATAAATAAGATAAGATAAGATGAAATTAAAAGTCATTTACCCATGACTACATAAAAAAAAATGGGGAAAGAAAAAACAGGTGCAACCAGGTGCTTTTTATGAACATCGCGCCATTCCTACCATAATAAAATAAATAATCTAGATTTTAAAATTAACATTTGAAAAGATAAGCAAAACTTTTTTAAAAAAACATTGCCACTACATTTCTTAAAAATTAAATGAAAATTATTTCTCTTTTGATCGTTAACCTAAATAAACGAAACTACAAAACGTTAATTAAATCAACAAAATTTTAGTTTAGTAAATTTTAACGGTTGTACGACTAAATTTAATTAACCAAAACACAATTATTATTTCTTTTCTGATATGTTAAATAAAAAAAGATTTTTTTTTAATGATTAGTTAATTGCGTTTTCTCAGCAATTAAAATCAAAATTCACCGACAATTATTATTAATACAAAACTAGCCTTATTAACAATTGGCCACCCAGTGTTCTAGTTTCATTTATTCCTCTCGTGTTACACTGATCTTAGTTTGTTAAACTATAAGATTAGACTTCATTGTAGCTACCTTTACTTGCGCATGTGTTATTAAAATCGATTAATAAAAACAAACAACCTTTAACACCTTAAATTATTATGGAATTACTAAATTTAAATCAATGAAAAATTTCAAAGTGAAAGCTTTTAATATAAATATGAAAAAATAGTAAATTAATTCATATTGATTTATTTTTACTATCATTAAATTTCAATAAAAAATATAGGATAATGGTTACGGTTGTTCAGATAATGGTCACGGCAAAAATGATAAATCGAAGTTCAACGGTATGAATGTGCATGCACTCAATTGCATGTACTGTATTATCATAATCGAAATAAAAACTTTCGCTAATTCTACGTTAACAACCCCAATATGATCCAAAAAAAAACAAAAAAACAACAACTTGTATATGTACACATTTTAATCAATAAAGCATGTTGGAAGTTTGTAACACCTGTTGGGAGAACAAGTACCTACATTATTATCGATTTAGGTCTTAAGAATTTTTTTTCGCTTTAAAAAAACCTCCTTTTTTATTATTAATTTATACATTCATTCTTAATAACAATAATAATAAACAACCAAGAAGTATGTCATTTCAAGCGAGTAAAAATTCTTGATTTTAAAAAATGGCTTCTGCTTTCTACTCGATCATAATAATTCTTCTCAATTTTTTTTTTTTTTTTTTTTTTTTGCATATGACATGAATGAACTTATGACTGCAATTCTTACCGACTACGTTCAACCGGTTTTTAAAATTTTTTTTTTTTTTTGGCATTTTGTAGGTACCACACCTGGTTCGAATGGCTTTTATGTCTCCCTTTTCGTCTGTCCAGATAAGTTTACCTTTACAAATAGCAAGTGCCTCTCCTTCTTAAAATCCCTCTCACTTCATTTCACTCCTCAAAGACGTTCTCCTCTCACAGGAGTGGTGTTTATTCTCTTCCTAACCTTTCTCGCCAATTTCTGCTTACCCATTACGATACATGTGTACGTGACACAAGTTAAAGCAAATACAAGTAAAACAGCAGCTGGTAAATAGGATCCAATAACCTCAACAACCCCTTTCGTTAAAAACGTCCTAAAGACGTTATCCAGCCATCTTCACATTTTCTAGCGAATGAAGATAAGTAACTTGATCAGAAAACGAGGGAAAAAAAGCAATTAACACCAGTCATCAAAGTCTGTTTTCTTCACCAGGAGGCGTGTTGTCGTCCGTGCCCTTTCATACGTAAACAAGGGTAGGGGGAAAAAAATTAACGACCACTCGTGTACGGTTAGCCGCGTTTCCGTGCGGCATTTTCGGCTACCAGAAAATCCGACCTAAATAGTCCGATAGAGGTCGCGGCAAACTTTTTCTCATTAGAAACCAAGAATTAGATGCGACCGGGTTTACTCGAGCGAATCTTCTCGGTGAACTTAACTTAGTTAATCGAAAAATGTCCCTCAGTAAGTTCCTTCTACTAAACACAACAGGTTTCTCTAAAAGTACGGTACAGTACACGTATTATAGTTTTTGTTTACGAAATGGAACTCGTTCCAAAACGTCGACGCCGCTCGTAAATTCGACACTATTTAAAAGACCTCGAAGAAAAATTTGTAATACTAACCTTAACAACGCCAATCATAAAAGTAAAGAATGCTAAGAATTACTATTACAATACAGTACTAATAAGAATAAAACAATCATTACCAATGTACATTTTGAATGGTATCTAAGTCAAATATCTCGGAGTGACGTCACCCAATGTTCATTATTTTCAACCGACAAGTTCATTATTTTGAAAAACTGCGACCTTTCGATCTTTATAACATTATTGTGATATCAGCAATAATATTTCCGTGCTAGATTAATTTTCAGTTGGAAGTAAAAATATCCACAATAACAATACAAATACAGCCGCATTCGATACAGATGCTTAGATCACAACTTTTAGTAAAAATTCAGAAATGCTTTCAGAGGCTAATTATTACATTAAAAATTCGAAAATAATGTAAACAGTTGATAAACATAAGCGCATTAACTTTACTGTAATCGTATATTTTACTGCAGTAGAACATTCGGAGTATTGCATTAAAATTAATTGGAAATTAAGATTCCAGATGTAAGTTAATATAAACTATAAATAAAAATTAGCTTATGTTTAATGAGAAGTTGATGCTTTGGATTTACGATAGGAAAAATATTTCAGCTTATTAATAAAAAAATTTACTGCTTAACTTTGTATAACGGCATCAAAAATAAATCAAAAATACTGTACGGAAACAGAGAAAAAAATTGTAAATAAAAGCTGTAAAGAACGAAAAAAAAATCATATATAAAAGAAAAAAATTAATGCGCGCTGAATGGTATATTTTTAGCTGATGTGTTACGTAAAATACGGAAATAGTGAAAAACGATGATTCAGTAAATTTGCGAATGGAAGCTACGATAGTGTACGTCGAGGGAGTTGAAAGACGAAGAAAAAAATATATATATACCTTTTAACATTAAAATGTAAAAGAAATCGATCGGAGATGTAGCTAAAAGCCAAAATAAAAACAGTGGAACATCATAATATACGAGCTATGTAGGGATATCGGTAGGAGTATTGGAGCTTAGTGGTTGTCGAAAGTGCATTGACTCGAAAGTGTACATGGCAACAGAATCAAAGCATGTGATGATACGGGTGGAGCTGCTTCTGACATTTTACTATACTATACGGCCGTTGTTGTTCGGTTTGTACGCTACTTCTATGACAATACGAGCACATCCAAAACCACAACTAATGGATATTAAGCCGTTTTCGTGTTTTCCTCCTTCCCCTATCTTTTATTAAATATGAATGCGCAACTCCCAACAATCGAAATGTGAACGTAATTGCTGGGTACATTAATATTGAACAGCCTACTGCAATACGGAGTTTGCGAACGATCCGACGTGAGGCACCGAACGTCACAAGAAAGCAACCTACAAAATAACTGCATGCGGCTTCACGTTACCTTACCAACGTAAAGAATCGAGTCTCACGAGGATTAAGTCAACGAACAGTAAATTAACGTGGTATGCAAATACAGTACTATGAAGCTTTGCATCCAAGAATGATGTTAACCGGGTGATTCCTACGCTAACGTTTTACGCTCAAGCTACCGTATCTTACTGTAACTTTCGCACATGCGTAGCATGGCACTTTAAAAGTCTAATCAAATTAAGTTAAGTTTTAAAATGCATGTTTTAGAATACATGCATAGTAAAAACACAATAAAACTAGTATAATTATTATGTAGTACAATATTATTATCATACAGTACATAATAAGAATATATTACCGGTAATACTGTATTTTATAAACTAAATGTACGTAAAAATAGAGATAGTTAACGTTTACGGTAGAAAAGGTCGCGAAATACGAGTATGATCAGTTAAAAACGTTTACAATATACTGAATTAAGCGCCTTTAATCGTGTTAACGTCACCATAACCGTAGTTGATCCGTAAGATTGTGTCAACGCAAAATGAAGCATTGTAAAAACACGGGTAGACATACGAATTTTAAAATATTCCATTTTTGAATGGCAAATACTTTAAAATCTAAAAGAGAAAAAAAAAACGATGACAAATGAAAAATACACGTATAGAGACAGTTACACAGTATTTCCACAATAATTAAAATTAAGTAAATCGGCTAAATTAAAACCTTTTTCTAGCATTTAGTATTGGATAAAAACTCTAATAAAATTTTGAAAAGTAGTTTACTCGAACGAAAAAAATTGACATTCATCACATAATTATTACCGTAAGTTCCGGTAACTACATAATTGCACGTTAATGCTCCATTTCAAATGTTAAAGTCAAACTTAAAATTCAATGTTGAACTGTACATTTTACTGTAGTTTTCAAAAACTTTTCCGAATATTGTATTACCAATATTATTTTCGATTCGTGAACCACTTTTGATAAACTTTACATTTTTTTGTCCTTTATCTTTCTCTCTCTTTTTTTTTTAGCGTTCACAAAATGCTCTACGGTAGTTAGGAATTGGTTATGGAAGCGAACCAGAGCGTGACATTATCGAGCACAACCCATTCGTACATTTTTGGTATGTGAAAGTTCGACCCCTTCGAATAACAATTTCATTTTTTGTGTTCAATTACTCACTTTTTGCCACTTGATATTATCAATTTCTTTTTCTTTTTTTTCTATTCTCGCATTTTTATCTACATTTCGTTAGTTGTTCGCTAGAGTGCATTGTATTATTATTGTTCCATGATAATGGTTTGGCCCCGGCAAAGCCTCTCCGTTGGCGGGCAAAGTAAGTCGTGTGTGAAGCCCCACAGTTAGATAGATCATTTCCCATTCGATACACTTTACACTCATCGATGAACAACTAAATAAAAACAAGCATTTATCTAAAAATAACACCCTCGCTAAACCGTTTTTCAAATTCAGTTACCTCGTAGTATTCGTTTCATAAAAAAAAAAATCTTTTAAGATTTCGTTATTTCTGGTTCTAGATTTCATAGTTCTGATGACAAAAAAAGAGGATTTATTAAAATAAATTCAATTTCCTTTAACATGATTTTGTAGTAAAACCTCTTTCTAAAATAAGTAAAAGAGGTATTTCTCTACTTTATTTAACGAGTCAACATTTACTAAACGAGATTAAACTTCCTCAAACAATTTAGTTAAACAGCTTTCGAAAATAAAATAAAAATTCAAAAGAAATATAACTAAACGAGAGAGAACTTCTTCGGATCAAGATTAAATTTAATAAAACCACTTTCAAACTCCATCGAACCAAAATAAAATACAGTATATTAAATTTACACAGAAGATAATTCAGTATAACCACTAAAACTACGCCATCCTAAAATAATATTACAGTAAAAACCTAATCCAAGTTTGCTACACATGGAATAATAAAACTAAGATGATTGTAAAACCAGATCTTGCGATAGCAACCAAGTAACGCCAAGATCAAATAAATTGTAATTCTCCAGAATTAAAATTCTTTAATTACAATCGTTAAATAAATTTAAAAAAAAAAAAACACAAGGTCAATGAGATTGTCCTCCGACAGCAATCACGTCACTCGGATGGCATTGAAAAAAAATCAAAGATGAAGCACGTGACCATCACCCAACAGGATTACGGTATTAATGCAGTGCAGTATAATGTTTCGATGACATTTCGGCGAAAAATGTCAATAACACAAACTCAGAAATCGTGACCTCCTTCTTCTTGAATTAAAAACTAATTAATTTCAAACTAATCCTATTACTTTCTCCAAAAAAAAAAAAATGTTAGTCACGCAGCAAAAGTAAACCTTGAGTTTATCAAATATTTTAATAAACAATTCGATCAACAACGTAAACAATAAACAACGTTTAATAAAAATTTAAAACACTCCCTATTTCCTCTCAATAAAACATAAATCAAAAAGTAAATACAAATATAAACAATTAGACCTATTTTTATGAAAACAAATGCAGGGTTAATAACTTATGCCAATAAAGAATCGTCATCATTTATCTCTCAAAATTCAATAAGGGAGGATAGGGGGAAAGTGAAATTGGACAAATCAAATATTTCGTAAATAAAAAAATAAACAAATTTCATTTTTTTTTTATTATTCTCTAATAATAAATAGAGATAATGATTAATGCAATATTCTCTCCCTGAAGGAAATACGAGTGTTCTTCCTTTCGAAGGTGAGTCCAACGCTAATATTATTCATTGTTAAAAGTAAAATAAAAAAATAATAATTAAGGGGGAGAGGTAATGCTTACAAAGGGTGTGGGAGGGTGGGGTGAGATAAGAGAATAGAGCCATTCAGAATGGCGGTCTAATGATAATTGGGAGGGAGACGCACATTTAATCGGAGTTTCCCACAACCTCGACCAACGTCACCAGGTTATTCCAATTTTCAACTTCCGGCGCGAAACTTTTTCCTCACTGAGAACTCTCTCATTCGTATCAATTACCGTATTCACTTCATCTTGAAAAGAAAAGAATAAAAATGTCGTCCCTTCGGATTACGCGCATAGAAAATCCTTGAAATTCAGTTCCAACATCGAATAACGAATTTTAAAATTTAATCTTTTTTTTTTTTTTTCGTGGAAAGAAGAAAATAATAATAAAAAAAAAAACAATAAATGTACACCTTAAATAAAATTGTTATCTCTCTCAACTTTTGAGTCATCGTTCAACTATTCTTCTCGAGACGAGGCCAACCCCATAGCAGCTTGTACTTAACAGCGAACAACCTGTTGCTTTTCTCTTCTACGGAATAGGTCAATAGGCGCTACTACTTATACACTACGCTATTACGTCATCAGACCCACCTAATCCCAGTGCAAAAATCATTTTCAAGTTGAAAATCATTTCACTTTTCTTTACACGCCTACTCACACTTATTTCTTAATCTAGATTTACTCATATCTGGTTTTAAAAGTTTTAATACGTAGCTTTATCTATGAGATTTTGTAAAACCTTTTTCTAACGTGTGTTTTTAAATTTACGGAGTTTTTAAAAAAACAAATAAAGTCAAATTTTAATGAAAATGATTCAATTATTTAATATTTATTACCAACAACATCTCCGATTTAATGATAAAAGAATAATTTTTAGAATATGACCTCTAAAACTGAGTCGGCACATGTTAATTCGATTAGCAAAATTTTCAATTTAAAAAACGAATAAACGAGTCAATTAAATGAAAATAAATAAATTTTTTAATATTTCGTTACAACATCACCGATTTCACAATGAAAAATAATATCTGGCATGTGACTTCCTCCACTGAGTCGGCACATGTATTACACGATTAGCAAAATTTTCAATAACTTCCTTATAAGATATACGCGTAATTATTGCCAACATCCAACCAGACACGTGCGAGAGAGTTATTAGAAACGCGTAAACATGTGCCGACTCAGTTAGAGAGGTCATATTCTAAAAATTACCTTTTATTATTAAATCGGTTTATTTCATTTTCATTAAAATTTGACTTCTGTATTCGATTTTTTAAAACTCCGTAAATTTAAAAACACACGTTAGAATAAGATTTAAACGAATTAAAAATAATATAAATTACTCTCATGATTCAACAAACGTGGATCAGCGTAAAACGAGGATTAGATAGAAGTAGATCACCGATATAATAATTATTATTACTCATAATGACTACGTCACTGGAATCGTTAAATACGGTGGCGTATAATGTCTGTAGACTGGTTTTTTTCCACCCTCATTCCCTCACTCGCTCTCTCGCCTTCCTTTTTCGTTAATTATTCGCAGGCTACGTGCCCCTACTTTTTAATTAATTACGGTACAATAAAACTCCTAAAATCCCACACGCAGCACATACAAATAACGAAAATTAATACAAACCATTCCAAAAGTT
>JAQGAY010002609.1:0-10079 GCA_034698085.1 Polydesmus angustus
TCCGGCTCCCCCGCACCTGTTTTCTATGACAGCAGTGGTTCTGCTCTATTTACCATCCACCATTTTGTGGCGCAATAGAAGTTTCTAAAGAGTATAAAAAGAGCCACCAAAGTCTGTAAAAAAAGACTTGAATTTTGACTTTTGGGATCTCAAGATCCTGACTTCAGTAGAGAAGATTTTAGAAGAATTTTCTCTTATTGTAATTGATTTTTAACTTTAGTTTTGCCTCGTAAGCCAGTAAGCCTTTTCCTCATGTTTTAAATATTTATTGTATAAAATCCTGGCTTGTACTTAGTTTATTTTCATCAAAATTCTTATGTTAATTTAATTTAAAATTATATTTTCTTAAAAGTTTGTGCTTCGAACTTGGCATTAAATAAAGTTGATTTAATGCCAACCTAAATACTTAGTTAAGTATCAAAAACAATCGTGTGCGTGTGCTTGTGATTCAACAATTTTGTAAAAACAATTTTCGTGTTAAAGCTCTTAAATAAAAATTATTTAAACTTTAAAAAAACAATTCTCGTCTTTGAATTTTATTTATTGAAATAAAATTCTAGCTTATTGAATTGCATCTGAAGAATCCAGACACATATTAATGTTAAGTAGGAACTTAACCAACCAATTGTAAGTAATTGTATTTTAATTTATTCCTTTAGCTTAGTTAAATGCGCGTTTCTTTTAACTGATTAGAATTTATTTTATTTTTAATTAAATCTGCTCAATGATAGATTGCCCATAATTTTACCTCCTTAAAGTTTTCTTTTTCTATATGCTGCGCCAACTGGTCTACCCCCTTTTCCTTTTTTTTTTCTCTCTGGACCTACTCCCGCCGTCACCCAGTCTACCGACTTTCAATTTCTTTTTCGCTACCTCCTTTTGCGTTTAAGAATTACCTTTTTCCGCGTTTGAGAATTCTATTCTTTCTCTTCCGCGTTTAGTTCGTTATATCGAACATCGAAAGAAATATTATTTTATTTTCTTTTTCGCCTCTAATTAAATAATACTATCATTGAGTCTATTTTATTTAAATATAATTGCGCTATTATTTCATCAGTTTAGTTAGGTTTATTTTAATTCTTATTCAACTACCCATAATTGTAATCACAGTTTAAAACAAAAGTCAATGGTTATTAATACATCCTATTGCGGAAAGGTTAACGTTCAGTTCAAGGCCCAATTTTGTATTAAAATTGCATTCTCAATTAGTTCCTTATTTTTAATTAATTATTTAATCTCTTCAAGACTTTTATTGGCTAACCAATTTAACTTATCCATTTAAATCGACCACTAAAAATACACAACGCAAACCCAAGTTGTTTAGTCATCCTCCCTCATCTTGAAATAAATTTTAATTATAAGATTTTTATTTTTATTAGTTAATGTTTATTTGATTTAATAAAATATAAATTTTGTCTTTATATTAATTTTGTCTCCTGGTCACTTTAATTTAATTGTCCTCTGACCCACATGTAACACTACTTAACATTAAGATGTAGTTGGATTCTTCAGATGAAATTCGAGAAGCTAGTATTTTATTTTAATAAATAAAATTCAAAAACGAAAATTGTTTCTAAAGTTTAAATAATTTTTATTTAAGAGCTTTAACACGAAAATTGTTTTTACAAAAATGTTGAATCACAAGCACACGCGTATAAAATGATTTTGATACTTAACTAAGTATTTAGATTGGCATTAAATCAACTTTATTTAATGCCAAATTCGAAGCACAAGTATTTAAAAATAAACTTAATTTAAATTAACAGAAAATTTTGATAAAAATAAAATTAAATAAAAGCCAGGATTTGAGAACGAAAAATTATTAAAACATGAGAAAAGGCTTACTGGCTTATGAGGCAACAACTAAGTTAAAAATCAATTACAATATAAGAAGATTCTTCAGAACTCTTCTTAACTGAAGTTAGGATCTGAGATCCTAAGTTTTTTCTACAGACTTTGGTGGCTCTTTTTATACTCTTTTGAAGTCTTCTATTGCATCACAAAATGGTGAATGGTAAATAGAGCAGAACCACTGCTGTCATTGAAAAAGTAGGTGGGGGAGCCGGATCTTGCCTGTGCCCCCCATGCTCAGTAATCCCAAGAACAAAAGGATTTTCCTAAAGTCACCTTCAAGACTCCCAACAATCTTTAGGACTTAATCCTTGCATCTACTTTTGAGAATCCCAAATAGCAAAAAGACTTCCGGCCCTTGCATTGTTACATGCGGGTATTCACTATGAGGGGTTAAAGTTGTAACAAGCGTAATTTAGCTTTAACAGGCGACTTCGGTCGTCGTATCGCTCAAGAAACGGTTATAATAGAAATTCATAGACCTTACTTAACGTAGAGAGACTGGATAGTCAACGAGCGGTTGTAGCTGTTGACAACTATGTGGTTTGGAGAGGCGATGCCCGGGAATGCTGGTCGTCGCCCTCGTTGATCCGTTGTTTCCCTTGTAGCGGCGGTTGCCGTAAAGAAGTCTTCGTTGGCGGCTGCAAATTAATTACTAACTTAGCTAACTTAATTAACTTATTTACGAGCGAAGCGAGCATAACAACTTCTCAAGACAAAGTTAAAATGTTACTAACTATTTATTGCACAAAGTGATGTGTATTTATACTATTTACAATGCTGAACTTTGATACAATTAAAATGACAACAATAGCAATTTAATCGACGACATAATATATTCAATATCAGCGACCGAGCAAATTAACTATTCAATTCAATCTTTGATTGGTGGAAGTTCCTTATTGGTTCCGTCGATCGAAACACTTTACATATTTTTAATTAGAAGTAAAACATCGAATGTGACTCACTCTCTTTACAAAGTGCATAAGAGCCCAAAACCGGAAGTCACAGTGACCCAAATAATAATTGATGGACCAAGGATTAAAATTAATTAAACCGACTAATTTAACAATCAGTTTAACAGAGAAAAAGTCGAGTAACCAATTAATATAAGGTTTGCCTTGTGTTTTTTTTGTTGTGGTCGTAAATTCAATTAATTGGTTAAATTTCAAAATAAATAAAATTTAGAGTTAACTAAATTTTAGGTTCAACCCTAATTTATAAACCGCAAACTTTTGTATTGGTGACTGATTTTCTTATTTCAACAGTGAGACATACAGTAACAAATAAATCAATGATTAATAAATAACATAAAACAATTAGGACATCTCAACTTAACATGAATGACGCTGTCATCGATAAAATCGAGTTAAAATGGCGTTTAAAGCGACTTTCTAGGCTTTAAATTACGCTTAAACACGCAACCGCTAAGTTATTTTGAACCGCGATTAAATTTGGCGACTCTGGATAATTCCCAGGCACTTGCGGTATATCAAAGGAAGTGTTTATCGAGTTACGCGGTCAGGTACGAATTTTTAATTGAGAAAAATCGGCCCGCGAGATTGAGAAACTAAATTTTAACGTTAGTCTATGAGGCTTTCCTGCACGTTTTCAATTTAGCTTTATATCGGCTTATTGTAAAATTTTTTTTTAAAGTTCAAATATCGGATAAATTGTAACATTAGGTCTACAGAGGGGTTAAATTATCAGAACAAGCAAAATAGGCGGGAAAGATAGGGAAAACGTGAATGTTCATAATACACCCTACCCATGGGGTACAAAAAACACAAAAAAAAAAAATATTGCACGAAAACTATGCAAGATAATCAAATTGTTTTAAAGATATGTTTTGAAGCTGAGATGTATAGCTTCCTTTTAAAAAAATTAAAGTTAAGATATCTTTTATATTAACGGCGAAACTAGTTCTAAAATAGTCCTAAAATCAATAAAATTTAACCTTGGCATACTGTATAAAAATAAAATAAGCACAAATTCTTATACTGTACATGTAATATAATATTTGAATTTATTTATTAAATTGCAGACTGAAACAAGAAGGTTACCATATACTTATACTTCAAACTGTGTTCCAAGTAACACCACCTAAGGTGTGTGGCCAGATAAATTTCAAAATTTAAGTGGAAATATAAATTACTTTTACAATTACAAGGTATAAGGTGTCCTACAAAGAACACACTTTTTAAACAATTATTAAATCAGTTAAATAATGTTAATGTTTATAAATGTTCCTAAAAACCGCATCTTGAAGCAGCAGCAAAATTACGGCAAAATGAACGGCAATTTAGTTCAATGTGGCCACCATTTGCAGCATGAGCCACATCAAAGCAATAAGAGAATTTAGCCTATACACATAGCCCATACTGCTCAACGCGGCAAATCTCGATTTACGGAGTTGAATGCAGTTGTTATTAGTTTTTTCAAGTCATTTGAAATTAGTGGGCATTGGTGGAACATAAACACAACCCTTTACCTATCCCCACATAAAAACTCACATGTGGTTGGGTGCAACTGATGTGGCCCATGCTGCAAGTGGTGACCACATTGAACTTTGGTAAAATTTGGATCTAAAACTTGAAACTAAAATTTGAAGCTAAAATTTGAGGCTAAATTTTGAAACTAAAATTTGGAACTAAAATTTGAAAACAATTATAATATCTGCGACTTGACTGGAGTATTTAATCACATTTAGTTAATAAAATAAAAAACAACTGAGATCAACTCAGTGGATGGTGAAAAAATAATGCTAAAATGAAGTTTTTTTACTTTAATTTTGCTGTTGCTCCAGGATGCGGTTTCAAAGAACATTTAAGAAACAGGAAATAGAACTTGAATATGCGTCTAATACGTGTGACTTGACTAGATTAATTTATTACATTTTGTTAATAAAATATTGCTGAACGAAATTATAAGATTATTTTATACTTACCCTGTATTACATAATACAGGGTAAAAACAACTGAGATCAACTCAGTGGATGGTGAAAAAATAATGCTAAAATGAAGTTTTTTTACTTTAATTTTGCTGTTGCTCCAGGATGCGGTTTCAAAGAACATTTAAGAAACAGGAAATAGAACTTGAATATGCGTCTAATACGTGTGACTTGACTAGATTAATTTATTACATTTTGTTAATAAAATATTGCTGAACGAAATTATAAGATTATTTTATACTTACCCTGTATTACATAATACAGGCCTATATAGGATGTTCGTTGGATGACGATAGTTTTGAAGCAGGAATAAATCAGTCAAATTTTAAAAAATTATTTTTTTTATTTTTACATTAATTAACTAAAGTAATTTAATAACTAAAAACAATTTTTAGAACATGACCAATACAAATGACTCGGCACGTGTTAATGCGCTCGAGGAAATTTGCAGTAATCCTATAGGGTAGATGCCGGCACGTGCCGAGAGGTGCAAGCTGGAAGTCCGCGAAAGCTTTAGCCGTCAAAGTGAGCGCATTATCACGTGCCGACTCAGTTGTAGAGGTCATATTCCAAAAATTGTTTTTATTATTAAATGAGTAGTGTTAACTATTGTAAATACGGTATGTAAAAAATAATGGCTCTGATGGAACAAACTAACCCGACGCGATTTTATGCATTTTACACACCCTGTATTACGATGGCTGGTAAGAGTTACTATGATAGGTTAAGATTACGTTATTTATTTATGGTTAGGGCAGGCTGCTCTGCTGTCTCGCTAAGCAGCCTACTTTGGGCTAGTTTGTCCCATCAGACCCAAAATAATTTATTTTTATTAAAATGTGAGGCGAATCCTGTATTCGTTTTTAACAGTAAGATAGCAAATGGATGAGATAATTATGGACCATTTCATTTTAGCATAAAAGAATGATAATTAATGCTTAATTAATTAGCTCGTTAATTGTTTGCACAAAAATATTTTTGTAATAATTACGTTACACTAAACTATGTAAATAAATAAATAAATAAAATATGTACAAAATTGTTTTAAAAAAAAATACATAATATTAAATTATTAATACTTTTGGAATAATTTACTAAAAAAAAATTTTGTTTTTAAAAAAAAATATTTTTTGATATTCTATAAAAAAAATATTAGCATGGAAAGTTTTATTTCTGAAAAACGTAGTTTTTTGAATTTTAAATTCTTTATATACGGTATTTTTTGAATTAATAATAAAACTATTTTTGACGGAATTATTATAAAAAATCTTTAAAAAAAGTGCACTTTCTACAAAATTATTACTTTATGAAAAGCTTTTATAAATTTTCATATTGTACCGTTAATCAGTTTTTTTTAAATCATTAGTAATTTTTTTCTTTTAAAAAAAAATAGTACAAAATAAACCAACCCATAATTATTACGGTACATATTCATTTAAAACTTAAATTTTTTTCAATATTTAGTTTTTAAAAATAAAGTGCTTTGGTAAATAACATTTTTAAGATTATAATTATGACACTGCTGCATAAAAAAAATTCTAGCAAATTAAGTCTGTTTTAATTGTAAACAGGAAATAGGAAAATGAAACATTTACACGAAAATATTTTTTTATTTAATTTGTTTGGTTTTTCTTTACATGGATACTGTAATAATTGGTGCCAAAAAACTGTCTACAAAGTTCACAATTATTAAAGTTTACATATTTGAAATACATTTTTTATTTAAAAAAAACTCATTTAAGTGGAGCACACTATAAACGGGTTTATTATACCGTAGGTCCATAAATATACGACGTTTTTAAAAAGCGAATAAATACAGTAAGTCAAATTTTAACGAAATTGAATAATTTTTTTAATATTTACATACAACGACATCTCCGATTTAATAAAAAATACCATTTTTAAAATATGACCTCTACAACTGAGTCGGCCCATTTTATCTCGATTAGCAAAATTTTCAAAATCTCACATGTGTCTGCTTTGATGTTGGCAATTACGCCTATGAGAAAGTTAAAGGGAAATAAAAGGCGATGAAATAACCAGTGACATAGTCTTCACTCACGGTTGTTTTTTCTTCTTTTTTTTGCTGGGTTAAAAATGTATTAGATTTTAATATTATTATTGTTATCATCATCCAAAATGGGATTTGAATTTTATTTTCATATTTTTTAATATTTCATATAATTATGTTTTATATGTCTGGTCTCCGAAGTGAAATTATTGACATTATTATATCGAACGTATCCATGGAGATTTTAAAAGCCAAAGAAACCGCTGTAAACTTTTATACGTCGCTCGCTTATGTGACGTATCGATCCGACGTGTTGTTTTCGATGTAGCACACAACTATACTGCGAGTGACGGAGACGCTTTTCACGCTTTTATACTCCAAAATCAATACGTAATGAATGGCATTTTATAAGAATTACGCGACGCTATGGAGTATCGATCCGATATGTTGTTTCTCCAATGTACAAGCTTAATGTTGACACTTTGAACGTGACACGCACTTTTCTTTCTTCATTCTGAAAAAATCAATTCGTATAATAAATAGCATAATATACGACGTGCATTAAAGTATGCAAACACCCTTACAGTATATTTCTCTCCATGAAAAGGAAATGGAAAGTGAGAACGCGATCGCATTTGTTGACTTTGCTAATGCATTTTTCCTTTTCATGTTCCAACAAATTAATAATTTCTAACTTTCAAACGAATAACAACATTTTCCTTTTCCAATTATTCGTATATTTCCTACCGAGCGAAAACAACGGCCTACGTAGGCCTATATTATATTCAAAATGCGGTTTTCCACCGCCGAGGTTATGGTGTTTTACGTGCGTTTGTTTACTGTATTCGGGATTCAATTGAGGCCCAAAACACGTCTCGTCCGAAACAAATGGGGATGGAAGATTTACGGCTGCGTTTCCAGGATTTACATCGGCTGCGGATTGCTCGGATGCGTTTTCTTATGTTTTTGCTTATATTTTACGGGCCCGGATTTTGTTAATGCCTTGCAGCAGGAGAAGGAGGAACGAAAGGTTTTCAACGGGTATTTAATGCGTATGAATATCACAGCTTATTCCCTTCTTTCCATTCTAACCTACTTTTACGTTTGGGTGGCCACCAAAAACATCGATTTAACCGATGCCATTCGATTTATTATGCAGCGAAATGATAATAATCATTCGAGTCATGTACGTGGCCACGTTCGGAAATACGTTAAATTTAGTAAGATTTTGGGCGTCTTTAATTTCATGGTAATTGCGTTGGAATCTGCGATTTTTACGAGTTTGATTTCGAGTTTAACTGATAGTAATAAACATTATTTTTTTATTGGATTCAGCGCGGTTTTCATTTTCGTTATAAGTTTAGGCTTCGTTCAGTCCCACTGTTGCCTCTTTTTCTCTATTTTAGTAGAGTTGTTAAGTGAGAGTTTAGCTCCTCCTACCCGAAACACTAAGGCGGAATTAAGCCCTGAGTTTATTAATAATTACAAGAGAGTGCGGGAATTAGCCCGGAAAGTCAATGTGGTTTTTAGCCCAGTTTTAGCCCTCACTTCCGCTATTAATCTTTACCTTGTTGCTGCGACGCTTTCTTTCCCTAACCTGGGGTTTTATTTTGTGGTGGTACTACTTTTCCCATCAAGTTTGCCCAATTTTATTTCGTGTATTCTGTGTCTCAATTCCATCGCCAAGGCTAATTCAAAAGTAAAGTTATATTTGTGCTATTTAAAATTATACAGTGTGTTTTTTTTAATTACGGAGGTTGATGAAAACGAATAAACAAGTCAAACTTTAATGAAAATAAATAAATTTATTAATATTTACATACAACAACATCTTCGATTTAATGTCAAAAAAACAATTTTTAGAATATGACCTCTCCAAATGAGTCGGCACATATTAACGCGTGTAACGAAATTTTTAATAACTCTCTCGCACGTGTCTGCTTGGATATTGGCAAACACGCGTATGAGAAAGTTATTGAAAATTTTGCTAATCGAGTTAACATGTGCCGACTCAGTTGGAGAGGTCACATGTCAGATGTTATTTTGCATTGTTAAATCGGTGATGTTGATCTAACTAAATATTAACAAATGTATTTATTTTCATTAAAATTTGACTTGTTTATTCGCCTTTTAAATTGAAAATTTGTGTAATCGAGTTAACATGTGCCGACTCACTTGGAGAGGCCATATTCTAAAAATTCTTTTTTTTTCATTAAATGGGAGTTGTTGTTGTATGTAAAAATTTAATATCAAAAAATTATTCATTTTTATTAAAATTTGACTTCTTTATTCGTTTTCATCAAACTCCGTAATTAAAAAAACACACGTTATTGTATATATTTCTAGCGGCTGCCATTTGTTCGCCGGATTAGTGAATCACTTAACGAGATGAAGAGACAACCACTAAAATTAATGAAAGTATAAAAGTTTAAACTTATAGGGTGTCTCTCACGGAGAACGCACTTTTTAGACAATTAATAAATCAGTCAAATGTAAATGAAAATGCATTTAATTATAATATCATTTACATTAATTGACACCTCCCATTTAATAATAAAAAATGAATTTTTGAATATGACTTCTACAACTGAGTCGGCACGTGTTAATGCGCTCAAGGAAATTTGAAGAAATTTGCATTACGTGCAACGTTTACACGTGCCGACTCGGTTGTAGAGGTCATATTCCAAATATTGTTTTTTGTTATTAAATGGGAAGTGTTTATTTATGTAAATATAGAAAAAATAATTCATTTTCATTAATATTTGACTGATTTATTAAGTGTTTAAAAATTACGTTCTCCCTGGGACACCCTATACTTGTATTAAAAGTTTGAAGACTATTAATTTTATTTTACATTTTGATTATTATTATTATGATAAGCGTTCGATTGATTTTAATGGCTGGTTAATAAACGTGATTTTGAGTGACGAGGATTGGTTTAACGTGGGCTGTTACGTTCCGGTGGACGAGAGCCTCTTTCTTCTGGTATATTGCACCTTAACAAATTAATTGACTTAATTAGTGACATAATTTTAGTACATTTTATTTATGTATTTTATAACTAGGTTTTTCAGACCCTACTTGACATGTGCTGCGTTTTGCAATTTAACTATAAACTCTCGACGGATTAGAAATATTAAATACGGTGTGTCCAAATAAATCTGAAAGTTTTGAAACAGGAATAAATGAGTCAAAGTTTAATGAAAATGCATTATTTTTTATATATTTACATTCAGCAACATATCCGATTTAATAATAAAAAACAAT
>JAQGAY010002610.1:0-10077 GCA_034698085.1 Polydesmus angustus
CGGTAAAATAAGCGAATTTAAAGTTCAGTTGAAATATAACGAGTATTTTAAGATACAGGTGAAACCCGCTTATAGTGCGATTTTTGCCCGGTTTTTGGACAACGCCATTGGAGCATGTGTTAAAAAAGCCTGTTAAAGTGCGCCCGTTTACAGTGCGATCCCGCATTTAGTGCGACAATATCTTGGTCCCCAAAGATTAAAAGTGCGATCTACTTAAATGAATTTTTTTAAAAAAAATTTTTATCGCAAATCTAGAAATTTTAAAAATTGTGAATTTTCCGGATAATTTTTTCTTGCCAATTACAGATTGTTTGTAAAAAACGGCAAAAAAATGAAATTAAAAATCTTTATTTTTGAATAAATTTTTCATTTTAATTAAGAAACATTTTAGTTATAATTTTTGCATTTCCGCTCATTCCTATAAGCGATCCCGCTTATAGTGCGAATTTTGTTCCGTCCCTTAAATCGCACTATAACCGGGTTTTACTGTATTTAATTTACTAATTTAATCCAAGTTTAGTAAACCAAAATCCGTTGAATAAATAAATAAAATAAAAGTAAATACGACAATAATTCATTTTCGGATATCAACTCCGTTAATCCGAATTTTTCTCTAATCCGGACTGGTAGCGGTCCCAATTAGTTCGGATTACCGGTGTTGTACTGTAATGAATGTAAAAAATGGAATCGATTTGCAAAAATTGCAGCGAAGAGAGTGTGCTGACATCATTCATATTGGTTGACCTTAGTAAAGTGTTTGAGAAGTTGGGTGGGTAATTAACGCGCGTTAAATTAGCTCGTTGCTTATGATTTCCGGTAGACGCGGTTGTTGTAACGTCTATGTTTATGAGCGCGTTTCTTCGTCAGCTAATATTATGAATGCAATGTTGAGCTAAAAAGACGATCGAAAAGCGATAAAAATGGTTTTTATTAGCGACCCAGCCCCGCTTCTCTCTTGCAACTACAGTATCTGTACACGGGTATCGTGTTAGATTAAGCGAACATTAAATTAAATGCCTACGGTGAGCTTTTTTAATCTCGATGGTGATGTCAGCAGACCAAATTTCGACACTTTACTTTATGACCATAAAATTTAGTACTCGGCTGTAACCACTAAATTACGTTTTTGTTTATTACGTTTTATTTTACAGGCCCGCATTCAAGACATTCTTTCGTCAGCTTTTTAAACACCTTTCAGGCGCGAGTTTGGATTTTATTTCAGACGGTGTTTGTTTGGTTTTTCGTCGGGAGTTCGTATTAACGTTGTGTGTATTTCCAAAATAGCAGATGGCGTTTTTTTTTTTTTTTAGTTACTGATTCGAAATTTAATTTATTTTTTTTTTTCTTAAAATTTAATTTAAAATTGTAAATTCAATTTAAATTAAAAACTAAGAAGTTGTTTTGCGTTGAGCTAGATTATACCGGCACTAAAAAAAATTTAATTCAAATTTACGAATGAAAAACCTATTCAGTTGATGCACTGTGCCTAGTAACGCTTTGGTGTAAGTTATGTGCACGGTGTTCGTAAAAAAAAGTATACTCAGCAGTCAACTGAAATGTTATTAAATCCTTTTAATAATTTAAATATTTTATGCCTCGTGGAAAATCTTTACTTTAAAGACGTTTTTTTTTTTTAATATTGAATTGTTCTATTCTGTGTTTAAAGTTATCCTACTTCGGCTTCGTCACACGCAGCAACACAAGGATTATACCCACTCACTATGCACCGTATCTTTGTTTACATTTTGATTAAAATCGTCTCATGCCGGTATCATACGTTGGCGCACTGTTTTAATATCTCAGATTTATCCAAATGGGGTGTGATACAAGGAAAAGTTTACAAAACATAGAAGTCAACGTATGCAGGAATAATTTCGATTAAGCTGTAATGTATACTGCGGATAGTGAGTGGGTTGAATGCGTTTTGCTGCTGCGTTAATTTTAAAGAGAAAATGGAACAATTAAATGTACATTTTAAAAGTTAAGTTTTTCTAGGTATCATTAAAAGGATGTAATTCTAATTTAGTTGTTTACGTTTTTTTGCCGACTTCATATGAATTATTCGTATGCCGATGAAAGAGTAAATATTTCAGTTGAAATTTACGTATTTAGAAATTTTTGATAAAATTTGCATATATTTTTGTCGAATTTTGGGTTTTTTTTATTTTGGTTATTTATTTATTTATTTTAATTAAAAATGCAATGCGCTTTTAATTTACAACCCATGTAATCGGTTGTTGACAATGTTAAAAATATTACCGGTATTCTTTCAAAAGTTTGTTAATTTTAAATTTTCATTTTAAAATGCACATACATGTACACATACTGTTATTTGTCTATAACAAGGGATTTTAATTTACATTAATTGAATTTCTTCGGGATTTAATTTTTTTCCCCTTGATTTTTTACGGTCTTTTTACGAGGTTTAGGCTGCCAAAATTATAGTACTGTATAAACCGTTCATTTTTAGTCCCTCTAACCCCAATTTCACTACTGTAAATATAAAATACATGTAACGGTACCCTACCCCTTTAGTCAGATCCAACCGAAATACGTCTCGCGCATTTTCATCGTTAAGATTTTTGTAATTATTAATTTTTCTTTATTTTACCCACCTCTCACCATCTCTCTCCTGCTTCTCTCTTCACATCGTTTTACGATGCTATTGTTTTCACCCTCGCTCCTTTATTATTGCCATTAGAGAGTACGAAATGAAGATGATTATTTAGATAGGAGAGCTTCCTTTTCCTCTTTCGCTCTCTTCGCCATCCTATCAATACATCCTACCCTACGTTAGCTAACACTGGCATTCCCATACACTTTGCATGCGAAAGTAGACGACGGCGTTGCTGTATTAACTTGTAATCTTATTTTCTATTCAACTCGATCTGCCGGTTTGTTGCTCGAGACGAAAAGCGAATGTAGCGTACTGTATGAGGCCACTTTATACTGCTACGTGTACTTCATTTTTCATTGTTCAAAGTCTACAATTAGAAATGTATATAAAAGAAGGAAGAAAAAAAAGTGAACGTTTTACGCTCGTAAAAATCTGTCGTTGAAAATATTTGCGTCGCTTCTACTTTTTATTGTTTATTTATTTTTGTTTTATTGAAGCCATTGGGCGTGTTCATGGCTTTTTGATGTCGGGATTAAAGATGGCGGACGATAATGGCTAATATTAATTGAATTATTAACAACAGGCAAGCTTTTTGATTCGTTGTTGAAACATTGGAAAACGATTTATAAATGAGGCGTGCGCAGTTTTAATAAAATAACATACGGTAGTGGAAGAGTGAGAATTTTTTTTTTGTATATAGTATAAATCGGGGGTGAATTTTTATTGAACTTTTAACAAATTTTTAGCGCTTAATAACAACGTTGAAAGTTGAGCAATAATATAGAGTCGACGCTTTGTTATACGCCAATTAACTTATTTTTATAGGGCAATGCGAAATCTAATTTAAAAAAAGGGCACATTCTTGGTTAATGTAAGCACATTTTGTACGTGTTTATAATTATTATTGTAAACCTTGAAAGTCACAACAAATAATAATTTTCTATTTGTCTGCATTCTAAGCTTTAATTTAAAGTTTAGGTCGTTATAAAGAAAATATTTTTTAAACGCGATTAACTTTCTTCAAACAAGATTTGGTGACAAATAAAAGTTTAAATCGCATGTATTTTCTTTTAATCTCGTTTTGATTGCAACAGCATAGATCGGTTTAAATAAGAGGTTTAATTGAATGGTGTTCTGCGCAAAGCTATCAACCCAAAAATTGAGTTAAAGCTATACATTTGTATCATTATACCGGGTTACCGAAAAGTAAGGATCCAACTTCAAACTGCTTTTAAAAAAAAACTAGCAAAGATAAAAAAAATTAAAAATAGTGCCATTTTACAGAAAAATTCCGAGTTTTTTGTGTAAAGAAATATTTTTTTTGTTAATTCAAAAAATATTTAAAAAAAGTTAAAATTCAAAAAATTACGTTTTTCAGAAAGGAAATTTTCCATGCTAATACTTTTTCAGAGAATATTAAAAATATTTTTTTTTCTCAAAAAAAGATAAAATTTTAATAAATTGTTACAAATGTAATAATATTTTGATATTGTAAATTTTTTAAGATAAATTTTTACGTTTAAAATTACGCAAGATTTGAACGCTCTCTATGTTGTAAAATGAATACCATTGATGCAGCGTTAAAAGTAACCTTTTAAGTTTTTTTGACATTTATTGAAATTACTAAGAAATTATTTTTTTATAGAAAAAACTTTCTGAGTTTCTCTAAAATGGCATCATTTTTAAAATTTTATCTTTGTTAGTTTTTTTATAACAGGCGGAAGTTGGATCCTTACATTTTGGTCACCCGGTACTTTGTGCATAACAGAGTTCAATTATTTTAAAATTAACTACGTCATAGTATTGAAAACCAAAATTTTTTTTTGTACCGTTACAATTTATTATTAATGCTTAAAATCTAGACTCATTAATAACATTTTCGCTCTCTAGTCTAGAGGATTAACACAAAGCTCTAGTCTTATTTTTGAAGCCATTTTAACATTGTAAAAATCTTTAAAATATCTATACTTTTGAATGTAATCGAACGAGACAGCGGCATCGTCTTCCTCTTATCCGTTCCGTTCGAACCGATGTCACTATTTAGGTCATGTAAACACAGAATGAGATCTCATTTTCATTGTTTACCTGATTTTCAAGATTTTTCTTGCCATTTTTTTCTTTCTTTCGTTTCTCAAAATTTCATCCGCGCGCAGTTAAACGAGCTATAGCTATTTCGAGATAAGTTGGCGACCACGTGATTGTGAAGAAAACGCTAACCATCAGGACCGGAAGTCTCCGGGGTGTTGTTGTCCACGCGGGGTATTACTTATACATGTATAAAATTTTGAAAACGAAATCTCGTGCGTAGACTGCGTGCGATTCCGTGCTGCGAATTGACGTTTTGAGACGTCCCCGTTCTTCTCGCAACCCCTTTTCTCCCCCGCCTTTATACGAGTATATACCGGTACCTGAATTTCTTCAAATAGCACCATTTCGTGAGGATCATTATATATCCGAGGGAAATGTTGGGGGGGGGGAGAATTTTTGTGTGGGCCCCATCACCACCACCCATTTACCCCTATGCCTATCCAGCGTTTCGTAAACGAAGACGAAATGCTCTCTATACCTTTTGACCTCGTTTCAAATTCAACACGGTGACGTCATAACCGCTTTCATCGTATATAACGTTTAAGGTTGGCACGAAAATCGATGGCGGGATGATGAGGATGGTGGCGCAATTGCGATGATGATGATTTATACATCAATTTTATACCCGAGCATTATATAAAATCTCGTTATTTAGAAATGGTCGATTTTTTTTTTTTTTTGTTATCTTTGGCCGTTGAATATTTTTTTTTTCTTCTCTTTTCATAGACGTGCAATTTGATCGTTTTGTGTTATTTAATCTCGTTTCAGATAGTGGCGATGTGAGTGGAGGCAGCGCCAACAGTGCCGCTGCTTTAAAAGCGGTGAAATTGCCGGAGAATTTGGAGAGCGTTCCCAAAGCCGAACACTTTCCGACTCAGAGGCATCGATGGAACACCAACGAGGTAACTTCCGTTTCCGATTACTACTTCGTGACATACTAACATAATACGATTTTTTTTTGTTAAAATGTGTGTATATTATATTTATTTTAACGCGTGGGAGAAGTTATAGTTTGGAAATAAATCTTTAGTGGAATGGTGAATTATTTGCGGTTTATCCGTTATTCAGTAGGGGTGTTTTTTTATTTTAGGAAATAAAAAAATTAGATGATAAATTTTAGAATTTAAGTTATTGTTTACTACATTAGGTTAGGAAAAAAATTTGAACGAACTTTTGAGGAATGGATAAATAGGAAATTTTTATAAGTTCATGTTCTCGTACATGTAATCAAACAAACAACGACTATTTACTATGATTATGAGCGTAGTCAAATTAGATTAAAAACTATAGTGCGTAGTTCCATAAGGCATTTGTTCTAGAAATTACAAAAAAAAAAAAAAATTTGCTGAGTTATAAAAAAAATAATTGAGTACAGTGTAGTGGAAATGGAAACGCTTGAAAGTGCTATTATTCAAAAAATTGGGGCTTATTTTTTTTCTTTGCAAAGGTTTTAGGTACCTTGGCCTAATAATCAAATACAGTAGTAATCAAAGAAATGGAAGTGTCATTTGCTTTTGTTTGATGCAAAGGATCAGGAAAATTGTTTACTCAAGTGTATATTTTACAGGTGTCCAAATGTTAATTATTATTTTAAAAATTTTGAATTTTTATTTATGATATTATTTTATTTCAAAAATGTAAAATTTTTAAGAATGGTTTGTTTTTGTGCCATTTTAAAACTGGCAAATATGGGAAAGAAATATCTTATTTGAGTGGTAATAATAGAATTTTTTCGGCTATTCAAAAAAATTTTATTTTTTGCACTTTCATTCTTTTCTATTTCTACTCAATTTTTGATGAAATTTATTTTTTGGCTACGGTATATGATTGGTGTGACAATAGAATCTGCCAAAAAAATAAATAGAGTTTAAGTTGCAAGTTTTGAAGCTTTTGACTGCTTTTCAAGTAAAAAGTTTTGAATCTTGCTGATAGCGATGACTATTATAGAGGAGAGTTTCGGAAAAGATTTTTATAATACTGTATTTATTTTTATTGTGTCATTTATGATTTTTATTCCATGATTACATTTGAAAAATGATTTTTGTGACTTTCAAGCAATAAGATTATAATGTCATTCCACAATTGCCTGATCTGGAACACTGGTCAAAACAAGCTTTTTTTTTTTTTTTTGAATAAGTTTACATCTATTATAATGTTAAAACAATAAACCGCACTGAAACTTGTATTAACAGTACTTAGCACAATGGAAAAATACTTCTTCTCTGTAAGTGACGCATCTTCAGTTAATTTAGCTTTGTGCAGACAACTTTTATTCGACGACGACGACATTTAAATTTTAATGGTCGAAAAAATGGCAATACGAGTAAGATTTTCTAGTTTATGACTTAGATTTTATTATTTTCTTTCATTTAAATATCAGAATCAACAGCTATCAATTTATTTAGAATATGAAAGTAGCGAGTTTTGGAACTCACCGCCTGGTTTGTTGATTCCATAAATTTAAAATTGCGTTAAAGTGATTGTTATGTTGAATTGAAAATTATTTACTTTGACACCCGCCTACTTTCAGCTGGCAATTATAAATAGTTTCTTTGTACATGTGTAGTACGTGTACTGAGAATTTTGTATTACGTTCGTTTTACAGAGGCACTTTACTGTGCATGTATTCCTATGGGGATTTGAGCTGTAAAATAGCGATTTATTATGCCGAATTCCTGATTTCATGTTTTCTATAAATACATTATAATGTATAAAAAGAACCTCTAAAAATGTAAAGATTTTTTAGAATCTATTGTTCCTGAAATTTATTTTATGTTCAAAAACGCCATCGAAAAAATAATGGACGTGACATGATTTACGAAAATTAATTTACGATAAGAAATGTCGTAAATTATTTTGATTTAGAGATAGATTTGATCATTGTTGTTATTTTATTGAAAAAAAATTTTTAGCCTTTTTTTTTTGGCGATTTCTGTTTTTCAATATTTTTAAATTCAACTTCTGTTCGTTTTATAGCAAATAATTTTCGAAGAAAAAGTGTGGAAAAAAACTAGTCTTGAGATCCGTGTGCCATAAGAGGTTGGGGGTTGTTAGGTTGAAAGGGGGTGTGGCTTATGGGGAGGCGAACGTTTTAAAAAGTTATGTGCCATATCATCGTAAGTAGCTCTGGCTTATACGAGTCGGGCATTGTGACGTCATCTAATGCAGATTTTGCGTGGTTTTACATGAGCATAAAAATGAAATTGAATTGATAATGCTTGAAATTGACTACGAGGGACGTCATTCAACCCGAATAACAATTTTTCATAAAAAAAATATTTATAGAAAGTTGCATATTCTAAGCCCTAAAAAAAATTTTTTTATTCTCCAATTTCAATTCTAATCTTGTTGGTTTAAGGGTCTCAAATATATTACTGGTATAATACGAAAAAAAAAAGCCGATAAATTTTTTTTTTTTTTTTTGGTTAGAAAATAATATTACAGTACTAGAATCGCGTTAAATCGATTTTCTGCTCCAACACTTAATTAAATGTGTAGTTTAGTCTACCGTAAATGTTATTTATTTTTTTGAGTGTCAATCGTATTTTTTTTTTTTTTTAATTAAATGATTTTTCTCCCGCCGTCGATGTTGGACTAGAATTTGCTCTTAAAATAGGTTCATGAATTCTATTGATTATTTTTTTTTCTTCTTCGTAAATCTTTAATAATGTGTCGCTGATGTTTAGCAACAGCTCGTACCGTTAAGTGATTACATATACACGGTGCATTGCTTTTCTTTTCAGTCACTTACTACTTTTTTCATTTTCTTTTTTATTATTTTGTTTAACTGGTATTTGCAATCGATTCTGGTCATATAAAAAGAAATCAAAATCATAAGCAAGACCCATACGCACGTTTTATGTATTAGGACGACATAGAGTTTACAGGCAGTGTACTGTATCAGATAGAAAATCCATTAGGATAGAAGAAAAATCGGTTCGATTTCAATAACGGAACCTGTTGCGAAGCTATTTGCTTGTCTCTTATCTATCTATACTTCTATTTCATCGATGCTGTTTTGTATTTTTATTTTTTTCCGCTTCTTTTTTCTCTCTACGACTATCGATCACCTTTTCCGGTCGCGACATCTGTTTACTTTTGATCTGAGTTATAGAATTTGATAGTTTTTGTTTACGATTGAGATAAATATCAGCTGTTACTAAAAACAAACGGTAGTTGAACGATACATTATGCATGTCACTACTAACAACATATGTTGGGATATTTCAAAATAATAAGCAAATTAAGGATGAAATAATAATAACATAGATGGTGCGTAGAAAAATAACAACGTAGCGACCGAAATGTACATTTCTTTTATTTTTTTAATATTTTATTTCGTAATATTTTTATGTAAATGCACAGGGTTTTGTCTTAGGATAATATTTGATTTAATTTGTAATGATATGAAAACGTTTTATCGATTTCTTTGTAAAAATGACGTCGCTCACTTTTTTTACAGACATTTATCTGCTTGTTATTTTACTGGGGAAGTAGACTCGATGTACACGTACATGTACTTAAATGATGGCGTCGCATTCGACTTTTTAAAATCAAAGTTTTATCTTCTATTTTTTGTCCATTTGTCAGCCATTTAAAACTTTTGATTAAAATGCGTTGCGTCGCTTAATGCGTATTTTTTTTTAACTCTTGGTTTGTTGACGGATTTGAATAGTATTTGATTAAGTATCTTCTGAGATTTTAAAAAATTGGAGCAACGGCCTTGGCACGGAATTTCTCTTGGGATTGAAAAGATTGTGGAGCGAAATTTTATTTAAAAAGAAAGCCTTTCAACAAATAATTTGTAATTTTTTTAACGGTATAATTTCTAAATACAACGTATAATTTAGGAAAGGTCGATTTTAGGTTTAAAAATAGATGATCAATTTTGAAAGTAGTAATTATATTTGTATAATTAAGAATAAATTTGGAGAAAAAAAAATTATAAAATTAATAACGAAATGTTTTTGTTTGTTTAAGTTTCTTGTGAAAAAAAAAATTGAAAGGAACAAAACAAATATTTTGTTACTTAGGGGATTGCTTTTCTTTTACGGTCTTAGGCAATATCGAAGTTGTTTATGTAAGAAAAATTAATTTTGTTAAAAGTTTAATTGAAAAGAACGCTGAAACAATTCTGAAAATTTGAATTTTTTTTTTATTATTGACGAAAGAGCTCATGTTTAGATACATGTACTGTATTTGTATTTTATTGATGGAGAATATGGAAAAAGCTTAATTTTTCTTTGAGGAGGAATGTTATTTAATTAATTTATGAAATAATATTTAGGATAATACAGTTTTATCTAGTATCACATTCTATTATAAATTAACTATTTCTTTACGCAAAGTTTAAACATATCTTCATATAAAGA
>JAQGAY010002611.1:0-10077 GCA_034698085.1 Polydesmus angustus
TATATATATAAAAAAAGAAATGATAATAAAAAAATCTCTCGATTTCGTGAATTTACTACTTTTGCAAACTACTCAGTACCACTAGTTCGCTCAACAATGGCGTCTATTTGAGCGATACAGAGGTTTCAGTTGTAGTTCGAGTCGTTTTACAATGGAAATGCTGAGAGAAAGGAAGAGATAGATAAATTTATAACATAAAAATTGATTATCAAGAAATGGCAAGATTTTTAAGAAGAGGAAAAGAGAGAGAGAGAGAAAAAAATATCTCGCGATGATTTATTTCAGCTATGATTAGATCAGAAACAGATGGCAAAGCAAAAAAAAAAAAAAAACCTAGAGCCGCAGAAATGTGATCACATTCAAACTAGAAAAAAAAAGAAAAAAAAAATTCGTGATAAAAAAAATGAATGAATGAACAGAGAAAGAAAATAGAAGAGGAAGCTGGGTTAAAAACGATTACACCATTCATATCTATGGATAGAAATCTGATTTATGAAAGGGTTAAATTTCATTTCTATTTCCTCCTAACTTTTTTTTTTATACATAAAAAAAATTTCTATAGTGTTCTATACAGTACCGGTACATGATGATGATTATGCCGAGTTCATACTCTCACTTGCCAGTCAGGGTAAGATCAATAACAGAAAGGAAGAATAAAAAAGTGAGAAGGGAGCAAGGAGAAAACTGTGCTAGAACGTACGTCGTACGGTATAAAGTTGAGCTAAACTCCCGCTAAATATCGATAAGAATCAGTCTTTTTGGTAATGATGCTCGTTAAGGAGCTCTTATAAGCCAGAACATCTTTAAAATTGATGTTTTTTATATTCCCCGCAGCTCGATTACTCTTATTCAATAATTTGATAAAAACATGCTAACGCTTAAACGCCCAACAGATTTGTGACTTCTTTGACTCGATAATTTTCTTAAGACACAGACATAAAAAAAAACCGTAAGCCGCGTCGGCACGAACACAAATTTAACCCGCTCCCCCATTTATTCTTTTCTCTCTCCCCCCATTCACTCGATTCGCACTTTTCTCTTCGGGGATCACAATTTACGATCTACACTTATCGCTGCTGCTACTACTACTGCATTACGTATCCACCGCGTTAACAAGTTCATAAATTCCATTCAAACCATTCAAGCTAATGTATCAATTAGGATCGATTTACGCAGCGCATTTAACCAGCCAGTTGAACGAAATATTAGAAGGGAAAAAAATGTATCAAACTGTCATCATATTATTTTAATATACAACTACACTCCAATTTGTTCAATTTAAAAACGTTCGATCTAAAATATGTTTATCGATACAGAATTTCAAATTTCTTAAAATTAAAATTTCAACCATGAAAATTTATAACGTGTGTTTTTAAATTTACGGAGTTTTTAAAAAACGAATAAACAAGTCAAATTTTAATGAAAATGAATTAATTTTTTAATATTTACATACAACAACATCTCCGATTTAATGATAAAAAACAATTTTTAGAATATGACCTCTACAACTGAGTCGGCACATGTTAATTCAATTAGCAAAATTTTCAATAACTTCCTCATACGCTTAATTGCTAACATCAAACCAGACGCGTGCGAGCGAGTTATTAAAAATTTCGTTACACGCATTAACATGTGGCGACTCAGTGGAGGAGGGAGATGTTTTTTTTCATTGTTAAATCGGTTAAAAAAATAATTTATTTTCATTAAAATTTGACTTTTTTATTCGCTTTTTAAATTGAAAATTTTGCTATTCGAGTTAACATGTGCCGACTCAGTTGGAAAGGTCATAATAATTCTAAAAATTGTTTTTTATCATTAAATTGGAGATGTTGTTGTATGCAAATATTAAAAAATGAATTCATTTTCATTAAAATTTAACTTTTTTATTTGTTTTTTAAAAACTCCGTAAATTTAAAAACACACGTTATAAAAATTTCTTGTCTACAGTAAGCCATTATAGTACAACGTTTTTATTTTATCGTCGTAATTATTAAAGCCTTATTATTAATTATTACGAACGCAATAATTTCATTCTTGGAATTTTGAGAGTACAAACAGCGCAGAATTTAAATCAGCTTCTCATAATATTGGGTTATTTATACGCTCAAAATTTCGCATTACTATTTTTATAAATTGAAATTAAACAACGTTTTTAAGGTATCTGAGAGTCAATTTTCTTTTCCCCAATATTATGGTTCGTTGTGGTTCTTCAGGCAGAGCCATTTCCAGAGATCATTTAGCTTTATTTGATATTGATGGTCCCCCAAGACTGTCTAGACAAGTAAATGAAAGCCATCCAAAGTCCATTTGGCTAAATGAAAATTTTGGAAAACGGGAACTAACCGAGGGAAATTATTCGCCGCGATATATGCATGCCCATTACATTGAATTACGAGCTATAAAAATATGTATGCAAGACGTTTAATAACGCTTTATGAAAACCAAAAAAAAAAAAAAATTAAAATATCAAAAAATGAAACTAAATTTTGCATTTTTCTTTCTTTATTACAGAACCAGGAAATTGCTGAATACGATCATACGACAATAAGATACCTCAAAAATAACGACGAGTTATCCCATTGCAGCTTTGTGTTAGCTGAGAAATAAAATCCTGAATGCGGACGTCCTACCTAAGACAATGCCTCTGCACGTCTCCACGACGTCAGCAGCGGACCAAGTCAAGGTTTGGTCACCTTGGTGGGTGTCACCGTGGACGAGAGATAAATGGCGAGCCAAGTCACCTCATCTCAACTCGACCAATAAAAAATTGCATAGTCTTACAAAATACACTAAAAGAAAATATCAGTTAGTACGATTCTGTTTTTATTTTCTATTATGGACGTATTCGAGTCACAAGTGCCTTGCCGACTGTCCAGATCAGTGCGACTGCAAATGGAGAGGAGGGAAAGAGACGACCGAGTGTCAAAAAGCGGGTTTGTACATGATTCCTGAAACGTTGGACAAAGGTACGCAGGTGCTAGATATGAGCGAAAACAATTTGATAGTGCTGCCAAAAGACACATTTTTAGATTTGGGTCTCGTTCATCTGCAACGAATTTACATGGTTCGTTGTGGAATTAGCAGTGTTGACCCGGAAGCGTTTCGAAGTTTATCAAACTTGGTGGAATTAGATCTGAGCCACAACCAACTTAATCACGTTCCCACGGCCGCATTTAAGGGGGCTGGCCACCTCCGACGCCTTCTCCTCAATGGCAACCCTCTTCTAAATTTGCAACATGATGCCTTCGCTCACATGCCGTCCCTCATGCACCTAGAGTTGAGCCACTGCCAGATCGTGTCCGTCGCTCCAGGGGTTTTTGAGGGTTCCGGTCAAATCGCTATGCTCAAATTGAATGCCAATCGCCTGACCAATCTCGATAAATCGGTAATGCAGCCATTACGTTCGTTGAATGAATTACACTTGCACGAAAATCCATGGAGTTGCGATTGTCACATGCGTTCGTTTCGCGAGTGGATGACTATTCATAAAATTCCCATCCGTGTGCCTCCCACTTGTGAACAACCGCCCAAATTCCAAGGGAAAATGTGGGACCAGTTACAGATGGATGACTTCGCCTGCGAACCACAAGTGACAGTTCTTCCAGCCAGCTCGCTCAATATTCTCGAAGGAGATAACATTACCTTGGTTTGTCACGTATCGGCCAAACCCGAACCTTCGGTACGGTGGTTATGGAAAGGACGACCGGTAACCAACGAATCAACCACTAGCAACGGTCAACCATTTTTAATCGACGAAGATTTTGAATCTGGCTACGTAAAAACGACTAATTTAACAATTATGATGGCGGAAAAAGGTGACACGGGTATGTATTCGTGCGTCGGTGAAAATTATGCAGATGTTAAAATGGTCAACTTAACATTAACTGTCGGAAGAGAAGCTACCGAAATCAAAGGATTAGCGGCGACCCACATAACCGGTATCATTATCGGTATAACGGTTGTTATTGTTCTGCTTATTATTATCATGTGCGTTCTTACGCTGCGATGTAAACAGCCGAAAGAAGCCGACATTCTAAAAAAAATAGACTCCAACCACAAAGTGGCAATTAACTCTATCACAATCGACGATCAAGACATCAGCCTACTTGGACCTAACCCCATACAAAAACCTCCACGTTTGGGCCAGTACCAAGGCGTTCCAACATTCGACATCGATCATTACGAAAAAGAATACCTTCAGAAAAAATCTCCAATTACTTGGGAAACTCAAGTGGTGGTAGAACTAACCAAAGATGAAAAAGTTATTACGGACGAGGATAAAAATTTACGTTCGTTAAAAATGGATGATAAAACTAATATGGTGCATAAAGCGTTCGAACTTGAAGACCAGAGTGGGCGGGATTCGAAAGAACACGCCACGTATTTAGGTCCGATAGTGGAAGAAGAGATCGGTCGACCCGAATCCGAGGAAGGCGATGACAGCGGTTTAGAGTTAGATCGAGGAAGAGAGGCTGAAGGTATACGAAGTGATGCGGAGAGCGACCGTGAAAGACTGCATGAAAACAACAGAAAAAACCAGTTTGATAAACGAGCGCCAATAAGTGTTTGTGATGCCAATGCTATAGAGAGAGATATCATGTTAGGCGTGCCACCGGGACTTATGAGAATGATGGATAAGCCGCCAATAGTTTCGGGTAGGCTGTTGCCAACGGCGAACGTGAGGCCTTTCATTCAACGCGGTGGTTCGGGTAGCGTAGGCGGCGGCGACAGTACCTGTAGCAGTTCGGATCCTCCCACGGTTCCGAGTTCTCCTCAGAGACTTCCCATGAGTTTGTTTATCGGTGGTGCGGAAACTCCAGAAAGTTCATTCGCGTCGCCTCATCATCAACATAAACTGCCGTCACATTTAAACCGCGACGACGATTCTACCATGATCGTTTCGTTGGTGGTTCCATCTTCGATCGTAACCGCTTCGATGACTCCTGGCAGCGGAAGACGACGACCCGGCTCGTACGAAGACGAAGGGGAAGACGGAACTGAAGTTTAATACTTAAATCAACAGTCTCAAATACTTTACCAATAGGAAACAAATTTATTTTTTAAATAAAAAAGAAAAAAACTAAAAAAAACTTTCCAGTTAAGAAAAAAAAAAATAAAAAGATTTTAGTAACGTTATTAAAAAAAATGATCTTAGTGTACGATATGATAATTAAGATTAATAATGTCGCATGTTGTGAATAATCAAAGATTGGAATTTGATACAGTACTTTAACCATTCAACATTAATTCCGATGTTTTTTATTTGTTGCCCATATATTTTTTTTTTCTTTTCTTATTATTGCGTTATTCTTTTATACGACTTCATTACCAAAACATATCCCTACCTATATTATTTCATAATAATTCTGTAACTAATTTGGTTCTCCAATTTCAAATACAATATCTTTTTTTTATTATTAACATACAACAAGAAAAACCTCATCTTGTTCATGTCTATTCTAGGCTACATTTTAAGTCTAATTTAATTCCGAAACTCGTATTAGGAAAAAAAAGTCATTAGAAAAAATAAATAAACGGTGAGATTGGGAATAGATAAAATAGAAAGATTCTATTTCATCTTTTCCATCTCCATCTCTTAACAAATGCTTTTTTTTTTGGTCATATCGTCAAGTTTAGTAGAAAAACTCACTAATTTATTATTTTTTTGTAGAGGATTTTTCTAATGTAAAAATTAATAAATTTAATTGACCATTGATCATTCAATCAAATTTTCTGGTCTATTTAATTGTTAAAGTTTCGATCAAATTAATGCTGTTACTAAATATTTAATTTAAAATTATTATGAAATAATTTAAACCAATATTTTCCTTAATAATGTAGTCTATTAACAAAAACTTTATTTAAGTTACTCAAAAGTAAAATTTAATACAATTTCTCAAGAACTGCTACTGAGTTTTTCATGAAATCGACGATATTATTGAATAGTCCAATTTACCAACCCAATCATGTTTGATTTATTATTGTTTTTCTTTTTTTTCAAATTTCCTGCTTCCCGAGTACAAATTTCATAGAGAATGTGCTCTAAAATTGTTATAATATTGTAAAATATTTGAGCCCGATTCTTTTAGTGAAAGAAATATTTGGAGATGCACTGTGTGCAAAATTGATTGAAAACTGCAGGAAAAATGTTAGTACAATGTAATAATACAAAAAAAAAGAGAATAATATGATTGTTACGGAAATGTTAAGGTTTATGAGATACGAAATGAGTTCTACTGATTTTATAAACGGAAAAAACAAAAAAAAAAATTCATTGTAATTCGTAATTATAAGAATGCTGATTAACGTACAGTAATTACCTAGTCGTGTAAGCTCAAAACTGCTCACCATAATTATACTTTTCAAAAAGTAAAAAAAAAATAATGACTACGATTCGATCCTTTCCTTCACTCTTCTTAACCATTGAATAACTGGCAATAAAACTGAACTCGGTTTTTATACAATAAACTAATATGTTTAACTTTGTTTTTGTTGAAAAATTCAATTGCATGAAATTTACCAGGTGGCAATCATTGTTATTTACTTACATCGAAGTACCTCACACCAGATTTTTGCGGATGAAGCGTGAATTAATTATTCTTTCGGCTGGTTCCTGATTAATTATCACGTTCTTGAATCTCCAAAATGGAATTGATAAAGCTTACAAGACTTCCTCGAAATTTACCAACGAGACTACTGGACCTATGACTGAACTAATGACAATTTCAACACGTGGTAAGTACATGTACAACTACAAGATTGAGGTTCAAACCAGTACTACTGCAGTTCAAACGATGTCTATTAGTAAAAATTGTGAATTAATATAATTTGTAAATGTGCTATAATAGACGATAGTATTTTAAAAACATCAACAACAAAATTATTTTAGCTTGGATTTTACAAAACTTCAGCGGTCATTTTGCACTCTCCTACCTAATCCTATGGGAAGCCTAATTTTGAATACAACGCACACAAGGCCGAGCAATTATTAGAATATTATGCAAATGAAAATATTTGGATGCCGATAACCTTCAATAATAACATTTCATACACAAAAAAGTGATTGCTTAATTAAAGAAAACTCACCCGATAATTAATTCTTTGAATGCAGCGAATTTTTTTTTCATTGACATTTTCCCGCGCGCGACTTTTTCACTCACTGATTAGAATTACATGTATTCTGAAACTTTTTTGAAAGCAATTAAGGCACAAAATGTTTTTCAAACTTATCAGACTGCTACCGGTAGGTATCACCGGTACTATTAATGAAAACTTTCACGTTTTGACATATTATTTAAATTATTTCAATGGACCGAACTTCACCGTACACGACGCAACTTTTTTTCGGACTAACGAATCAACAAATGTTTGGCAACACTGTCAGATTCTCAAATTGAACTCGCGACCCAACGTCCCGAATGATTCGTTAATACGGTAATTAAATGTCAAATTTTTAATACTAGCAAAAAAATAATTTAAATTTTATGCTATAATCACTATCGCTTACTATCGGTCTTTTTAAAAATTTTTGTTTGACCGAACAGGGAGTTTTTCAAAAGTTTGGGTTACGAGGAATTCGCTCGCGGCCCAAAGGTACCGTACCAGACTGTACTATACGGTATTTATTATACAATAATTTATAATCGAGTAAATTCAATGTACAGTATTAGACAATTTTGAGAAAAAAAAAATTAACACGAAATAATAATGACTTTGTTTATCGAAACTTAAGAGATTTATGAACTCCACAATAATAAAAATAATGTTTTTAATTAATTTGTACAATAAACATTAATTTTCTTTGGATGCAATTGTACACCAATTGATTTAACTTCAAAATTTTCGTTATCTATAGAATACCAGCTTTCGATTCCCTATTATAAAGCACAAGTCAATAAATTTGATATTATTATTTTTATTAGAGGTGACCATACTTCTTCGATTTTGGTGTCTAGCCGAACATCTTGAGCTGTTATTAAATCTATTTCGCTGCTATTATTTTTAGATTCGGAGTAATTTGTGTGATCTATTTTCCACCTAAATTTAATAAATACATTAGCATTAATAAAAGTGTCATAAAAACTATTTACGGTTTCCATACCCTCGTTTTATAAAGTCTAGTCGACCCATAGTTTCTGGTTCAATATAAATCTTTAAAGAACTTTCAGTTGTCTACAAATAAAATATTTTTAAATGTAGCATATATACATTAAAAAATTCAATGCAAGAACGATTACCGATGTATTCCGTTGATTATTTATAGTTTCAATTGAAAAATCTACAGTATTAATACTCCTTTCATGTTTTACTCCGCATTGCTCATTTTCAATTTTACTAAAATCTTTAGTAATTGCTATGGATAAAACAAAAAAAAACTATGTTTAAATATTAAAGCAAACAAAATATTATTGTTAAAATACTTGATGATTGTTGAACTGGTTGCTTAGGTATGAAAGCGTACCACCATCTCCTTCTTGAATTATCTTCTATGGGATCTCTGTTTAATTGTCCTTTATTCAGGTAACATTTAGAACATCCGTCGCAAGGTAAAGTATAAGACAAATTAGCTTCCATTGGAGCTGGTAGAGACTGTACAACATCATAATTGAAACATAATAAGTATTGTACTAAAATTTGTGACATAATTTTTTTTTACCTTCATTGCAGCAAATAAATACGCTAATTTGTCTTTTAAAAAACCAAAATACCAATATCTGTTATAAAATAACAAACCACTTTAACACCAATTTAAATGACGTTAATTTTAAAACGTGGAATATTACTGAGAAACTTTTAATTTGCTATCACGAAATCTGCCCCATTCTATGCTAGCTAAAGCATATACTTGTTTGCCATCATCGCCCTAAATTTTATAATTTCATTAAAATTTACGAATTCAGATTTAAAAATTAAACGCTTACAGTAACAGACATAACATCTAATGGTTTTACGTTCCCTTTTATTACAGCCATAGCAGTTTCAGCCAATAATCTATAGAAAAGCATAAAATCTCTATAATATTCAAATATTTAAAGTATATCATTTGACGTGCCTGCATTCATTAAAATGATGATCCCAAAATAAATATTTTGACACTGTGTTTGTCTTTCCAATTGGAATTATTCCAATAGGAAATCTTCTTATTGCTGAATACTAATAAATAAATACTGTCAATGAAATTAGATAGTTCATAATAAATATCAGCATACGGCATCGTCACGTTTGCACAATCCTGTAACTACCTAAATAAAAAATATTTTCACTAATGCTTCATCAATAATTTATAGTAAATAAATATTTCGTTACCTCAGAAACAGTTCCATCTCCACCAGCAATTAGGACGGCATCAGTGTTATCCATAATTTCCATCAGCTGTTTCGCTTGCCCTTCATATTCTGTCTAAATAAATCATCTTTAAAATTAAACAAAACGCTCATAAAAATCAAAAAATGAAATTGTGACCTTTATTAAACTTATTCGCAATCCAGCTAAATGCAGTAATGGCATTGCATACGTTTCATACAACTTCAAACCTTTACTTTATTTTTTAAAAAAAATAATAAATACAGTACATAAATGAATGTCACGTATAATTTACAGAAAATTTTATTAACCCATTTTTAGAAGATGGATTAAGAATAACGGTCAAATGACGTAGTTTTTCCATATTTCCAACTGCAACATCACCATAAGTCTTGAAATAATTTATAAAGTTTATCAGCTTGCATGGTTTAAAATAAATTCATTACACAGAAAATTTAAATACTGTATACGGTATTTACCTTCGCTTCTTCGCAATATGCCCTCATCATTTGAATATTTCTATTAAATCATTATTTATTTTAATAACATTATTAGTAATTAAACGATTTACATAATTATTATAAAAACAAATCTTACTGGTATTTTGATTTCCCATAGTCAATACCATAAAAAATTCCAATTGCAAAAACTGTACTCTTCTTCCAATGATTCCGAATCGTCTTAAAAACTTTAATTATTGAACTCATTTCTAAATACAGTACTAATTACGGCAATTAACTTATAAAAATATTGTTCATCTCAAATTATTTTCAA
>JAQGAY010002612.1:0-10074 GCA_034698085.1 Polydesmus angustus
CGCGTGCGCCAAAATAAACTATTTTTTTAAATTTATTACTTGCACGTGTGACGTTAATAAAAATTTGTTCTTTTTTTTAAGTAAAATTTGTTCTTTTTTTAAATAGAATTTGTTTCTTTTTCTAAATGAATAACAAAATAAAATCTACTAAATGGGAACATTATCAAACTATAAATTTTATTATAAAAATGCCTTTCATCAAACATACAAACGTAAAATAGAAATGTCAGAATACAAATAATCCAAATTTTCATAATTCAAATAATTCAAGTTTAAAAAAAAGAATTCTTATAAATAAAAAAAATTCCCCATAAATTTCAAAAAAATCCTTATAAATCAAAAAATTCCCTGTGAACCAAACAAATTATTATAAATCAAAACAATTCCTTATAAATCCAAAAAAATTGCTTTAAATCTAAAAAATTCCAATAAATATAAACATTCCCTAGAAATCGGAAAAAAAATTTTATGTAAATTTAAAATAAATTCTTATAAATCTAAAGAAATCCCTATAAATCTGAAGAAATCCCTATAAATCAAAAAATTCCCCATAAATCGATAACAAAAATTCTTATAAATTTAATAAATCCCTATAGTCAATAAATATAAAAAAAATCCTTATAAATCTAAATAAAATTACTATACCGCAAATATAAAAGAGTCTTTATCAATCAAAAAATTCTCTATACTGTAGTCAAAAAAATCCCTATAAAATTTTTTAAAAAAACCGTAACAAATCTAAAAGACTTTATAATTCTAAAAAAAAACCTCATATAAATAAAAAACAATCCCTATACTTTTAAAAAAAATACCTATAAATCGAAAAATTCTTCAAGAATCAAAAAACTCCCATTTTTAAAAAATAGCCTAAATAATATTTATTTTCTCCTTAAAATTATTATCAAACTACTTGTGTTTCACTTCTGGCGTGCGTGTCAACCACACACCCTCTTGTTTTTAATAAGGGAAATTCTTCAATGAATATCTTATGAAAAACTTACGTTGTGCGTCGTATATAATTATTCCACATTTGTTTTAATAGTTGTGCCACTGTATTATATGTGTTAATTTTTTTTTATTTCCCCCTCAAAATAATAAACTCGATCGCATCCAAAGCATCGTTAAAAATAATGGCAAATAAATTTTAGGATCGAAATATGGCTTTTCGTATGCTGTGGAAAAAGCTAAACTAATACGCATTATTTTCCATCACTAATAATTGCGAGCGAAAGGGTGAAAAGTGGGTGTTTTATGAGCGTGTGTTTCAATGTCATATAAATGGCTGAAGCCACATCCCCCACACGTGCTACTTCCATACAAATGAAACGACAGCAATTCTATTTTAGCTCCAATGACGCAAATCGTATAATTGTTGTGTGTTAAAAAAAGAATTGTAATGAATCATAATGCGTCATCAGACAAAAAAAAAAAAATAATAAGTTAAAAATGAGCTGGCATTATTTTAGTATACGTGTATAAAGTGGCGCACACATTACACGAGCACAATAATATACTCGTAGCATAAAAGCATTCGATTCTTTTGAAAACAACACTAAAGGTAAGTGCTAGTAGTCATAAGATAAGAGTGTACTAAAATGTGGAATATAACAGTAAAAATATAGGGTGTTCGTTGGATGACGTTAGTTTTGAAACATGAATAAATCAGTCGAATTTTAATGAAAACGAATTATTATTTTTTTTAAATTTAAATTAATTAACACAAAAAAATTTTTGGAATATGATCTTTACAACTGAGTTGGCACGCTTTAATGCGCTCATTAATTGAGTAAATTGAGTATTATTCGATTTTGAAGTTTATGTTTTACCGCTACTAAATAACCCCAATAAACACCATTTTTTACATTACCTCGCAAACAAAATCACACATGGTAAAGTCTGGGAATCCCTCAGAAAATTAAACTTGAGCATAGAATATAAAAAACATGTATTTTTAGGGGACTTGTTTATTATATTTAATTAATACTCCCTCCGTCCACAAATAAGTGTCCGATTTCAATTTTTTTCAAAAACTAAAAAAACGCGGTTTTGTTTTTAAAAGTTGACTTGATATTTTGAAAACACTTTGTTTTAGGTGAAGTTTTTGGCAGCAATTAAAAAATTTTATAGTTTGTATACCTAGTTTAGATATCCGGTCTAAGAAAATTACACTTATTTACTTTAAATCACTCAAATCTACTCTTAAAAGTTTTCCAAAAACGATATTTGCAGTTAAAATTCAATAAAATATATAATTTTATTGATTTACTTTGATAATTTCTTAAAAATATTAATTTTTAAAGAAATCGGACTATTATTTGTGGACAGAAAAAAAATCGAAATCGGACACTTATTTGTGGACGGAGGGAGTAAAATATTGCGCCACGAAACTGGCTTATTTAATATGGAACATCCTGTATTATGTACGGTAATAGATTAATGATTACATTTTTTGAATAGATTATAATCCATTGAAGAACGATGCGAGTTCTATTGTCATTCCTCCTTTTCTTATGTATTTTGATTAATTGGACAACTGATGGGAAAGTGCGGGAAAAACAACCGCAACCATGCAATGGAAAAAATGATAAGCCCTGCGGAGACAAAGAAATTTGTGTGGGTGCAGGTACATATGGTCTCTTTAATGTAGGATATGTCTGTCTGCCTAAATGCACCCGTACGAAGAGTGGTTATTGTCCAAATTCCAAAAAATGTATAAAAAATAAATCTGATAAATCTTACAAATGCGAATAACTGATTTATATTGAAAAATATAATTCTTGTTTGAAATGAGATGTAAATCAAAAAAAAAAAAGTAAATAAAAATGGGTTTTAAAAAATACACGATAATTTCTCACATTGATTGTTTTATTTATAAATAAAGATTTTGTAAACAATCTCAAAATTTTAGGTGTTTTTTTTTAATACGGTATTGATTAAAATTAATAATAAAAGCAGTACTCATGCAACATTCATGCATTTTATCTACTTGATTTTAATATCAAAAATAATGTTTCCAATGTTTTTTATTTTAATACCTATATTCTTAATTATTATGAAAACTACTAATATAATTTTTTTTTTGTTTTAAATTTTCCAATTTTATGGAGAAAATACATGACTTTTTTAATTATTATTATTGTTTTTAATTTTAATTTTTTAAAATCAAAAAAGCCTTAATATTATTTTTCTATATATTTCAGCCATTGAGTCACCCTAAAGAAAGAAACTACTTGAATAATTGTTCATGTAAAATGTTAATTTCAAAAAGTATTATTATCAATTTGCTCTTTCAGTTTGGTTTTATACATTAATAATTGTGGCGTTATTTAATTCATTTTTTATGAAAGTACACGAAGGGTATTGTAAAAATATGTTTTTAGTTGAGTTTCGATTAATCTGATTCTAATATAAAAAGACATTCGTGAAGTTTTTGTAATTTTATTTTTTTTAAACTTGAATTAAATTTGAAAAAAATAAAAACTATATCTTTAAACGTAAAATCACAATAAGTGAATCAGATGGAATTCTAGATTTAAGTAATTTTCTTAAATAATATAATTTGATAACAATAATTATTTTTTAAAACTTTATTAAAAATAATTTAATTTAATAAACACTAGTCTTCTAGATAGCCCCTCAAAAAGTAGCCTATCACCTCGCGCTGATTGAATTTTGGGACCGCCTAAACCGGCTTGAGAGCTGTCTCATAGCGCTAATTGAGCGGCTGCTTAATTCGCTCGCCACCAGATGGCCTTTCAATCGCAATCTTGACAAGAGAGGTAGTCGCATCTGCAATCGCTCTTCCACTCTCAAATTTCAATTTTATTTTTATCGTGATTTTTGATTTCATTTTTGAGGCTAATTTTTACATAAGTCTAATGAAATATTCCAAGATTAATGGTTAAATATAGCATTGTTACGTCCTTCGCTAATTATATTTATCGGATGGCTTGATTTTTCTTTAATTTTTGTGGATTGTGAAAACACGTGGCAGTCTATTGTTATCATTTTTGCCTTTATCCATTGATCTAAGTTTTGTTTATTTACAACCATTACCAAAATATTGCATATAATAATAATTGTATTGTAATTATATTTTTTCCCCAGGATAAATCAATTTTTTTGACATTATTTTTTGTTTTGTTTTTGCATTGGTGACATTTTGAACCGCGTGGTGAGGTGTAGGTTTAATCATTTTTAATTTCATTATTAAGCGGGATTGTAGGCCTACGCATGATCATAATTTTTAAGTTCTTTTCTTAAAAAGATATTATTATTTTATAACCATCATTAATTTTATTTTGCCGACCAAATATGTATAGCCTATAGGATGGCATTTTCTTTTGTTGTACCAATCAATGATCTGCATGCCGTAATATTTTATTGTATTATTCATGATTTTATTTATCAATGAGTCCCATGTTTTCATAATTGTAGGGCTAATCATTCATAAAAACAGAATTTTCTTAACAATTTTTTAACTCAAAATGTTATTTTTTTTTAATTGATGAATTGTTTTATAATTTTGATTTTAAGGCTTCTCATTATCATAATAATTATATACCAATGGACCAATTTTTACCGTATGGGTTTTTTAGTGGCAGCACAACGCCAAAACATATTTTCTGTATTCATTTGTACGATTATTTTCGACAAATATAGTTTTTAAAAAATATATCGATGTATAGATTAAATAAATTTGTATTTTTATTGTTTTGTTTGTTTAATATTTTCCTAAATTAAGCTTAAATTTGATTAGTTAATATTTTTTTTTTAATTTTTTTTTTAAAAAGGAGCTATAGCTGTGTTAATAAAAAGTTTTAATTATTTTTAAAAATTATTTTTAATTTTTTTAGTTAAATTAATATTATAAATACCGGTATATTTTTTTAAACTGTTTTAATCAATTTATGTCTTTTTTTTATTGCGTGCTGCATTATCATATGGTTTATTACTATTATTTTTTTTATTTTTACATAATTATATCTAAATATTTACCGGCGCCTATTTTTTTTTTTAAAAAATTATTTTTCTAAGCGCAAACATTCAGAAATCACTTTTCTATCAAAACTATTTTAATTTTGTTAAACACAGTTAAACTTTGTAATTACAGGAGAAAACAGCAGAAATAAAAATTTGTATTTGAAATAATGAATCTGCAGATGGCAAACCTACTGCAACTAAATTCACTACTTGATAAACAATGATAAAGGGTTAAACGCGGTTTTGCAAGATTTTTATACCATTTTTAATTTTATCAAGTTTTGATAATTTCTATTTAATATTTTATTTTAATGAAATGTTGTTTATTTAATCAGTTTATCTATTATTATATTGATTTACTAATTAAAATTACGTCGCTCCTGGAAAAATTTATTGGGTTGCTCGATTTATTTTATAGCAAAACTGTTGCTTTTTGCTTTATTAATTTACATTTTCATGAATATAATTATGTTGCAGATCTAATTATTTATTATATTATTTTATTATATTTTATTTTATTATATTTTATTTTATTATATTTAATTAACAGTTTAATTCTGTAGAATTCTATTTTTTTGTAATTCAGATTTTGGGTGTTTTATTCTGTTTTTTTTTTTAAATAAAATTTTTGATTGAATTAAAATACCTATACAGTATTTTTGGCCAAGTGTAATTATATTTGCAAGTAATTATATCAACGTTATGTTTTCTGGTTTAAAAAACGCTATTTTCAGTTTAAGTTTTATTTTATTATTTTGAACGCAATTAAATTGATTGAATTGAAATAGTATTTTTAACCACATGTTAAAATACTACATCTTCATTTAAAAATGCGCATTATTATTATTATTATTTTTTTTTGCAAAATTTATAGGTTAAGTTTTTAGGAATTTTTTTTAATAAATTGCCAATAGCAATTTTAAGTATTTATTTTTGTATTTTATTTTCATCGGTAATTTATTGATGGCGTGTCAATTGGCTGCTAAAATTGAAAGTTTCTTTCGTTTATTTATTTTATTGATTTATACTTTTTGAGTTAATTATTTTACATAAAATTATTTACACTTTAGTTTTGCATTTATATTTCATTGCTTTTTTCTTAGTTTTGATGAGCTTTTTAAGCTAATTTTTTGTATTTATGTAATTGTTTTGTCCTTAACCTGGCCAGCAACAAAGTGAATTTTTAACAATATAAGGTAAATATTTTTTGACTTACTTTTTTTAATAATTTAATAAATTTGGTTTAATTGACCTAACAAAGGTTAGAAAAGAGTCGCATGGTTGATAAATTGATTTTTTATGAGGTAATTTTTGTATGGTTTACTATATATTAAGTTTATTTTCTAATTTCCGAAATGATAATTTAGCTTCTAGGTTTTTATATTGTTTTTTTTTTTTTAATTTATTGTTTTTAAAATTTTTATTTATTTTTTGATTACCTATGAACTTTAGTAGGTATTGAACTAAACAGGTAAGAAATTCGTGTTATATTGCTTTTTTTAATTTATTTTTTTTAATTTACTTTTGTTTTATTGGAATTAAAAATGATTTATTAGTTTGGTTTTTTTATGATTAGAATTACAGTATAATGTAAATGTTGCTATACATTTTGTTTTTTTTTATGCAAAGTTTTTGACTACCTAATCTATGTATCTTTTACTGTATTTCCTGTGCTAATTTATTTTAGTTATTGTAATATTTTGAATAATTATGAATATTCCAAAAATCATAAATGCAGTTTAAACTGAATTGTTAAACAAGTTTAGATATTTTTTTTTCCACATCCATGCTGTACTTTAAAACTAAATTTATTAATTATATTATCTTTAGTCAAAAATTTGTAATTGTAACTCGGACTTAATAATTCAGTTCAATAATTAATGCTATTAAAAAAAAATTTAAATATTTGCTTCCGTTTATTTCTTTAAATTTTGAATTTAAAAATTTAAAAATATTTTTAATTTAAAAACACAAATATTCACCCATATTGCAATACAGTATTGATTTTAGCTTTTTTTATTAATGATTTTTATTTTTGTTTATTCGTAAAAGAGTTGACTCTAAAACAAAATTATTAATGATTTCTAATACAAATTACGATTATCCGGAATCCATTTTTAGCAAGGCAAATTTGCATTGTTGTCCATTAGTAAGCTATTCTTTTGCACAATGTAGCCTAAGTTGATGTGAACAGTACTGGTTTTTGTTTAGTTCTAAAAATTTATATATAATTTATAATTATATTAATATCTTACCAATTTCAAAGTTGTCAATTTTTGCTCGTGGCATTAGTTACGATTTGTAGGATTTATTTTTTTTAGATTTAATAATTTTTTATTACGGTACCGTAATTCTGTAAAACGGAGCATTTTATGTTTTTTATTTAAGTTTTACAAAGTTTCAAGGTTAATTTTTTTGCCATTTATTTAATTATAATTTTATTTAAGAATTCTTAATTTTATTTAAATTTTGTCTTTTGTTACTTATTTATGTTTTTTAATTATTTTTTAATAATAAAAGGCTCCTCAAGCTTTGTTTTAAATTATTTTAAAAAAAGCAGATTTTCCAGTCGATAATGAACAGAAAGGAGATCTATTTCTTAATTTTGGAAATTCATATTTATATTATTTTAACTGGTTTAAGTTGTTGGGAGAGTATCCTCCATGTTTTGTTAATACAACTTTAATCTTATGTTTTCATATAATTCGTCGATGTTTTCTGACATCTACTTCTGGAACCAATTGCATTGCAGCCTTTTTATTAATTTTGAATTTATTTACTTCTCTTATTGGTATTATTTTATATACAAACTGAAAATGATGTTATAGAAAAATTTAAGTTTGGCCTATATTTTGTTATTTTTATTGCAACTGCTCTTTGCTCTTTTGATTGAATTGAATTAGTAAAGTTTTACAAAATATATACGGTATTCTACATTGCCAAAGGCAATTTAGTAATCCTTAACATCACTGAAGTTAAGCAAGTGGATGGATAGTTAATTTGCACCCTACCTGCTCCTAGGTGACATTTTGATTTTTTAATGTCTAATTTTACATTCAAATGCATTTCTTTGTTTATTTATTTTATTTGGGTCTTGAGTAGGCTTGGAATTGGTTTGAAATGTAGTTCACACATGCTTATTTAAATTATTTACATTCAATGAGTGTATTGCTTTTTCAAATTTAAATTTAGGTTGTGCAACACTTTGTATGTTTTGAATTTAAAATGCAATAGATTAAAAGAAATTTTATTAAAAGTGTTGCACAACCCAAATTACGAAACTTATATTATTTTATATCCTTGAAATTCTCGCAAAAAAAAGTAAATATATGCGATTAATTTATTTAATATTTTTTTTATTTATATATATTTTTTTGGTCTTCATTAGTATGCGCATTAGTTTTTTTTTGCAAAATTTATAGGTAAAGTTTTTATGAATTTTTTTTAATGCATTGCCAATAACAATTTTATGTTTTTATTTTTGTATTTTATTTTCATTGCTTTTTTTTAAATTTTGGTGGGCTTCTTATTAAGTTAATGTTTTGTATTTATGTATTTGTTTTGTTCTTAACTTGGCCAGCAACAAAGTGAAATTTTAACAATGTGATATGGTAAATATTTTTTTTTTTTTTTTATTAATTTAATAAATTTTGTTTAATTGACCCAAAAAAGGTTAGAAAAGAGTCGCATGGTGGATAAATTGATTTTTTATGAGGTGATTTTTGTATGGTTTACTATATATTAAGTTTATTTTCTAGTTTACGAAATGCTAATTTAGCTTCGAGGTTTTTTTTTTTTAATTTATTGTTTTTGCTTAGGCTTAATAATTTTTATAAATTTTTATTTAAATTTTGATTACCTTTGAGTTTTAATGGACATTTTATTAAACAAGTAAGAAATTTGTTGTATACTGCCTTCTTTAGTTTATTTATTTCTGTTATTTGGAATAATATACTTATAACGTGATTATTACAAACTTGATGTTTACAATAAAAACAATTATTATTGGAGGTGAAATTACTTGTAAAAAAAAAATTTTTATTTTAAAAATTATTTCGACTTTTTTTTACTTGTTGCCATACTAATTTTAGACTGCTTAACCACATTTTGTTGATACTTTAATTTATTTTGTTGATATTTTAATTTATTTTGTTAGTTATTCTATTTTTTTTGGGGGGTTATAAAGTTATTTTGTTTACGTGTTTTTATTAATAATTTATACGTAATTAACTAATAAAAGTATCATAAATAAAAATATTAATGTATCCGCTATGTTTTGATTTTTTAGATTTCTATATATCAAATGCACAACACAAGTTATGATGACATTACGATAACATTACGTCAGAAAATCACGCAATTCTATTTAAATTAGATCCTGTTGCTCTACATCTTTGCCAACAAAATCAAATGCAAAAAGGCACAAAGCAAAAATTATTACGTAAAGCAAATGATTAAGCGTGCGATCTTTGGATAAGGATTGATGAAGATCGATTATCCTTTGCGTGGACAAAATTTAATCTATTATGCTTTTTTAAAGTATTTTTTTCCGTTTTTCTTTATTATTTGTGTTTTTATATGAGGGTAGTATAATATTGTTAAAAATTAATTTTAATATTTTTTAATTTCTTTATAATTAATTTAATTTTAGATTTTATTTTCTATTATGCTTTATTAAATTATTTTGCTTCCGTTTTTTCTTATTATTTGTGTTTTTATATAAGGCTATTACAATATTGTTACCATTAATTTTTATTATTTTTAACAGTGTTTTAATTTGAATTTAATTTTTTTTGAAAAGAGCCAAAAGTTTTTTAGAATTTGAGCTATAATAAAAAAAACTTTTCGCATTTTTGGTAAAAAATACTTTTGTTTAATTGAATTTATTTTGTCAATATTATTTATAATTATAGGTTATGCCAGTCATTGTAATGACATTTATCTCGTTAATTTTAATTTTTATCTAATTCATCCAAACCGATATATATATATATAGCCTACATATATATATATATAGTTAGTTAGTTAGATTTATTCATTAATAACATCCTACCATTTACAATTACACATAACTGTTGACCCACAGTTGTC
>JAQGAY010002613.1:0-10072 GCA_034698085.1 Polydesmus angustus
ATGGTTTTAATTGTAAATTTTAAACATTAATTTAAAAATGCGACAATTTCAGAAATAATTCTAAAAGCGATTGTTATTAAAGCAAAATTAATAAAGCGTTTTGCAATAAATAGAGATATAATATTTTTTAAAATTAATTGCTTAATTTTAGCTGACAATAGATTAAATATTGGGTTCAAGTAGGATCATAGTTGATGTCACAGCTCGTATAAAATGCACGTGAGCACATCTCCGTTTCCTGTTGTTAGAAAAATACTGTATCACAAAAAGCTCCTCCTCTTTATTTTGATAAAAATAACAACGAAAAAAAAAAACTTTATTTATTACTTCTTCAGTTTTTTGAAAAATATTAACGAAAAAAAAACTGTTCCGATAACGTTTTATTTTCTTTTTGGTAAAATAAATATAAAAGTTAGAAATATATCTAAAGTACCGTACGGTATATTATTGTATATAAAAATATATAGCTTACCTTTTTGATTTTTATTTCCTAAAAAAAAAAAATAATAAAAAAAAATTTGTGTTCATCCGAAAGTTTAAAATGCGTCCCGCGTCCCATTTTATTCGTCGTGAAACTTTTTTATCTCTTCTCTCAACGTTGCTCCTCGAGTATCCCATTTATCTCCGGCTTAAAGATTTTTTCTCCCTCGTTTTTACATTTGTCGCCACTAGAGGCCGCTCAAGTGGTTAGATCGCAACAATCGTCGGCAACTCGTTCTGTCGTTGGGTGTGCGCGCGCTGCGAGGAGCAGTAGGCGTGGCAACGTGACCATATGATTCGAGGTGTCAATCAGGAGGGGCGCAGCCAATGAGCGCGTAGCCAGGCGGAGTCTGCATTGACGCTTTTTGGTTTGGTTGTTTGCGGTGATGGCGTGTGGTGGCGGCTGAAAGTAAAGCGATGAAGAGCTCGAAAGTTGAGTAGTGCTAGTGCCAGTGCACAAGAGTCGTTCGAGACATGCCAAAGCAAAAAGAAGGAGCACCGCGTCGACCTTAACAAAACTTGTATACAAAACTCCGTACGGTACAAACCGATTCATCATTACGCATCGACTTCACAATTCGAATAGTAATAATTATTAACAAGTTGTGTGCACTGTATATGTTCGAAAAATAATAATAATAATATTTTTTTTATTCTTCGGAGTGAAATTTTTTATTTTGTATTATTATTATTATTTGTTTTTCTTCCCGGTGTGTGTTTAATAATAATAATAATATTTTTTTCCAACTCTCGTTTGGCCGTTGTCGCCAACAAACACAAGCCAAGTCGTGCGTGCTTCGTTTTTCGCTCTCTCATACGGGTCTCAGTCTTCGCCACATGTGCATGGATATTGTTGAACCGATCAATTTATTTCTCCGTCTAATAATATTTTGGTCTCGGCGGCTGCGGCGGGATTGTTTTGTTTCCGTTTCTCCGAGTGTTGTTTTTTTTTCTCGTTTCGTTCGCTGCCAATTTCTGATGCGAAATTTTATTTCGGCTTTTTAGAAACTACTTTTTTTTTTTTTTTTGGGAAAAAGAAAAAAAAAGTAGTTTTGTAAAAAAGCGTCATCACCCCGATTTTACCTAATGTATATGGCTACAACCGTCACCAATCCTTACCTCGCCACGAGTCTAGTGTCTTCCAGTGCCACTACCACCCCTTCACCGCCAATCATTCACCACAGCAGTCACAATCACAGTATGCAAGTGGGAGGCTCGCAATCGGCTTCGGGTTATTCCAGCCGGGCCGAACAAGAACTGAAATACATGCCGCCGCATCAGCACCACTCGAGCGGGCCTAACGGTCACCCTTTAAGTCATAACCCTTGGGCCACCATTCCGCATCCGGCGCACGGCGATCCGGGACACTGGCCGCCGGGAATGCCCACCTCAGTTTTACACGCGCAAGATATCAAACCTCCACCTCAGGTGACTTCCGGTGATAGCTCGGGCGGATTACACCATCATCATTCCACACTCCACCATAGGCCTCCTCAACAACACATGCCACCTCACCACACCGGTTGGCACACACCAGTGGCCCCCTCCAGTCATCATTTGGCCGCCATGGCTACCTCTAACGGCTCGTCGCCTCTGCAACATTACAGCAGCATGAACGGTATGTTGGGTGGCGGCGGCGGCGGGCCTCCCGGGGGCGGTGGTGGCGGACCCATGCATCACCCTTCGTTACGAGACCTGCATAATGACTCGCCCGGCAATCCGGACCATCACGAGAGCGGGGATGACGACACACCAACTTCGGACGATTTAGAACAATTTGCCAAACAATTTAAACAGCGGCGGATTAAACTAGGGTTTACTCAGGCGGACGTGGGATTGGCTCTTGGGACCTTGTACGGTAACGTGTTTAGCCAAACGACCATTTGCCGATTCGAAGCGTTACAATTGAGTTTTAAAAATATGTGCAAGTTGAAGCCGCTGCTTCAAAAGTGGTTGGAGGAGGCGGATAGCACGACCGGTTCGCCCACCAGCATCGATAAGATCGCGGCTCAGGGGCGGAAACGGAAGAAGCGCACCAGCATCGAGGTGACGGTGAAAGGGGCGCTGGAAAATCATTTTCACAAACAGCCCAAACCCTCGGCGCAGGAGATATCGAGCTTAGCGGATAGTTTACAGTTGGAGAAGGAAGTAGTTCGGGTCTGGTTCTGTAACCGGAGACAAAAGGAGAAGAGAATGACACCACCAGGTACACTTACTGACTTAACTATTGATAGTAACGGTGGTCCTAACGATCTTGGCCAACTAATCCACCATAGTAGTAATCATAATAATCATAACGCAAGTAGTAATAGCATTAATAATCATAATAATAACAGTAACGATGATGATGACGATGACTTAGTGGTGACGGCCGGGCACGGACATAGTGGCGGCGGTGGCGGCGGAAATAGTGGAACGAGTAGTAATAGTAGTAACGGTGGTGGGTGTCATTCCTCTTCTCATCAACATTCGGGGGTCCTTGTCCACGGGACCATGATCGATATCGGTGGGCATAATAATGGACGACTCGGAGGAGGACTTTTGCAGCAGCAACAACACCACCAGCAACAGCAAGGAAACATTTTGGGAAATTGTGTTAGTCCTCCGTTACAACATCCGCATCATTTTGGGGTGTACCACCACCAGGGACTCGGAACCGGTCATCATCATCACCATCATCATCATCATCCGTTACTGCAAGCACATTAACTCTTGAATCAATTACTCTCTTGATCACTCTCTTATCCGATCTAAACGCACACGTGTGAAAAAACAAACGTGAGAATTTTTTTGGTCATGCATGCGTCTGTCTGTTTGTTCTTTCCAAATATTATATTATAGATAATAATTATTATATATTTTAAATACTAATAGTGCTTTTCTTTAAAACAAATTTTTTTATATATTAATTTTTGAAAAATTATTAATTTTAATAATATTTTTTTTTCTTATTTTGCTCGTGCAATTTTTTTTTTTCTTCTTTTTCTCGTCGATTTTTAAATGTTTAATTCGTTTATGGTGAATGGAAAAATGCGTGGTCAAGATCGTTATTTATTCTTAGAAATAAGTTTTTGTTTTGTTTTTTTTTTTTCTTCTATTTTTTTTTCTTTCCATTGTTTGATATTTGAAATATACGTTTAAGATACAGTTTAACGCTTATCAGTGGACCATGTTGATATATATTTAATTTAAATAATTTTTTTGAAATTTTCTTTACGAGTCAAAGAGAAATGTGCATTCTATTCTTCGGTGAAAAATATACAATTTTATCACGCGAACTACGTTTTTTTTTTTGTTTCTTTAAAACAAATCTTTTTTTTTTTTCTTTTACCATTAGTCGGTACTGAAAAGTTCGTTTTTTTGTTTATTATATCTCATGATTCTCTGTCGAAAGGGAAAGGGCACTTTTGTTTTGATTTTATAAACATAAGCATATACGTATAGTGAGTCTTACCATAATATAGATTTTTTTTTTGTAAAGTTTGACAGCATTCCGTTATATTAGTGTAATATAAGATTTAAAAAAAGAAAAAAAGTGTATTAATTAATGAAGTAAGAAAAAAATTAATCTCGCACATTTGAAAATAATTTTTACAAATTTTACTTTTTATTATAATAATTTACAATAAATGTATTTAGTTATCCGAGAAAAAAAATAATATCAGATGCGTACCCTATAATTATTATTATTTTTATTAATTTTGATAGCAGTTACCGGTGAATAAATAATTCGTAAAACACAGTTTAAATAACCAAATTATTTATTGCGTTTTTATTTTTTTCTTTGGGATTCCAACGCCACAAGCTCAATTTTATTTATTTAAGTTAGGTTTTCTTATAGACGAATTTCCAAACCCGAGAAGAGTTCGGAGAATGCTCAGCTAATTTTTTTTTTATTCAATCGAAAAACGTAATTGTTTCGCGCGTCGAACAACTAATTTAATGAATAAATGCGTGGAGACGAAAAAAAAAAATGAAGTTCGAAAATTTTACAGAAAAATAAGATAGTGAGAAAGTATAAAAAGAGCTGCGGTTAAATTTAATTTTCGTAAATCTTAATATTTAATATACGTAAAGATAAACAGTCGGGTGAATTTCTTTCGAACGGTGAATTTGCCACTAGTCCCCTTATTTCCATTCCTCCTCAAACAGTTTAGCTTCAATTATTCATCTCGTAACGTACGAAAAATATGACCCCAACAACGTTTACTTATAAATAATATAACTGAATTTATCTTTTTTTATTTATTTATTTTTATTTTTTTAAAAGTTCCCCTATACCTTATTTTGTCGTCAAATGCTGTCATTTGGGCATATCTGCTCTCTCACTCTTCGTCATCTTTTTTTTTCTTCTTCTGTTAAGGAAAAAAAAAGGGTGTTTGGAAATTTGATTTAGAAATTTTTTTTTTGCCCGTTGTTTTCTTTGAGGGAAACCGATGTGATTGACGTGGATATATTTTTTTTTTTTTTCACTTTCGTTATTTTTTTGTCATCATTATTTTTCGGTTTGGTTCCCAAAAGTTTTTTTTTTCGTTGTTTTGTTTTTGTTTAAAAAAAAAATAGGAGGCTAAGTTATTGTTAGGCAAATTAATTTTTTAAAAAAAATTTCTTATCATATTTTTCTTCTTCTTCCCGAAAATTTTGACCGCACTATACACCATAAACAAACTAATTAAATGTTCTCGTTGTTATCTTTTCATTATTATTTTTTTTTGTTTCGTCAGAAAATTTTAAGGGATTTTTATCTGTAATTTCTTTTTTTTTTTCTTTAAAATTAATTAATTAAATGAAAAATGTAAATTTACGTTTCAATTATTATTATTATTTTTAATTACTATATAAAAATATATATATTTTTTTTCGATTCTCGTTTCTGCCGATCTTAGGCGGGTCGAATCTTTCTCTCTCAATTTACTTGTAAATATATGAAGTTATACGATTTGAATTTTGATTCCGTTTCTTTTCCCCTGTCTTGCTCTCACTCTCTATAGTTTATCTCGATCGGGGAAAACGAAAAAATAAAATAATAATAATTAAAAAAAAAAAAATACTTCCCGATTAATTATAAAGCGTTAAGCGAGTGATTTAAAACTTAAATAGGCGGTTGTCAAAAAAAAAAAAAATATTTGTTACCTTGTTATTTTTTTCTCTATCTATCAAATTTGCAATAAATTTTAAATTCCGTACGAATTCGCGTCCACCTACACGTTTTCTTATTTATATACTATTCCGTATTATATTTTAAGGGCGTCTCTCAATTACTAAAAAGAAAAAAAGAAAGGCTTTTTTATTTTCTGTTCTTTTCCATCGAAATTTTTTCCAACTTCGAAATTGAAGGTAAATGTAAATAGCGATATTTAGAGACTTTAATACGTTTCGACAACGAGATATCTCTTCGGAGGAGGGGGGATGAGGATAGTTTAACCGTATTTATCCGCTTTTTGAAGATGAGTAGTGTAGGAGAGAGAGAGTGTTCGGTTTCCGACCCGAGTAATGCGATCTCAACGGGTCACTCGGTGTTTGTTTTCCCGCGGGCGCTAACGTATAGGCTTACACTTTGAACGCGTTAAATTGGCGAAATGCGGCGTAAACTGCGCTACTTTTTTCTATCGCACTCTCCGCTATATTCCCAGCGAAAAATACCGTCTTCCTAACGGCGACTCTTTTTCCGCGCTCGACTCACTTTTTAAGCCTTTACGCCATATATTATTTTATTCGCCCGTAGCTCTCTCGATTCGGTTAACCAAAGTCATTTATTTATCAGGACCTTATCGATTTTCGTCGGTAGTAGGAAGGGAAAGAGAGGGATAATTTTTAATTACGTCGCGATGAAAAGGGCCTCTGTCGACGATTAGGCTTAAGCTGGATGAAATTCGATCCAATCGATCCGTTAACTCTCATAGGGCCTATTTTACGAGTTTATATAAATTGGGTGCATTTGGCTGCGAGGATGTTGTTGGCAGACTGCTTAGGTTCTCGAGTGTCAGACGAGTTGCGTAGTTTTAAACGGCCCTTACAGTATATAATAATGGTTGGAGAAAACCCAACCCAAAAAAATCCTAAGGTGTGTTTTTGAGGGCGAGAGCTAATGTTTTTTCGAGAGCCCCAGATATTCATCTAGACGCTCGTTAGTGTTGATACAGTGTTGCCACTTGTTTAAGGTGATTGATTTGCGAATTATTTGCTTTATTACATACGCAACGTTTGTGTACTTCTCATTTTCATCTATCTCGGTCGCTTCGTTTCGCTCGTCGACGTATCAATTCGTGGTCATGTCATGCTAAAAACACAGCGCAACTTTTTTTTTTTTTCTTTTTTCCCAGATAGAGGTGTTTTGTTTGGATAAAAAATAAAAAAACCTGTTTAAACTATGGATGGATCGTCGAGTAAATAATACTACGCACATGGCAAATGTGTGTGTTCATAGTGCCACCTAAATGTCCAAAAAAATTATTTTGCTTAGCTATATTATAATATTTTCGCTTTTCACTGCGCAAGGTCAAAAGCAATGATGAGATCTAAGTACGTAACAAACTCGGGAGAGAGAGAGAACATTAAATTGCAAACAATTCGTGGTTTTCGACGACATGTATTTGGCGTCATGTTTTGTTTATTCGAGGTGGGATGCGACGTAAAAAGTTAGGTGACCAGCTGAATAAATTGATTTTGTCAATAATATTATTAATAAAATACATTTTTCGGGTCGAATTTAGGGATTTTTAATTAGTTTTATGTGGTTTTATGACCGCGTTGTATTTTTTTAAATGTATATGCACGCTAATTTGACGTGTGTAATTAGATTATCAACAAAATTGTCAAATAAAATTAGGTAAGATTATTTCTTTCTGGTTCTTTTTTTTTAAATATAATTAAAATTAAAGATGCGGTACTTTTTGGGCGGTCGGTAAAATTATCGACATTTTTCCTAACCGCGATGGTGTATTAGTAGAAAGGGGGGAAGAATATAAAAAACTCCAGCGAAACGAAATGAGCGCGGATATTTTTTGATCAAATGAAATTTAGATATTATTTTTGAGTATGGGAGATGGTTCGAAATGTACATAATTATTCTTCCCGCCCTCGCTGCGAGCCAATATTAATCTCGTTAGACAAGAAAATGACTCATTCACCTATAATTGTCCTCATTGTTGTTATTCGCTAAATTGTCTCTGTTTTTTTTTTCTTTTTCTTTTTACCTTCTCTCCCACAGTCGGGATTGTTCGTTAAAGGTATGTTTATATCTATATACATACCTATTAGATTATGTTAATTTTTAGCGTGAGATTTTTGCTAGTGAAGGTGTCATCAGCACCTTTTGTTTTCTATTTGATGGTATTTTTTTCCCCCTTTATTTTTGTGATATGAAAAAAAATACTTTACTGCATACATGTATTATAATATTATAAACAAAGAAGTTCTTGTAGCTGTCAAGCAAAAGTAAAATTACTTACATTTATTTATAGATCTAAAATTCATCTTTATTAGTTGCGGATGAGATTTATTATTTTTTTTTTTTAAAAAAAATATCTAGCAAGCGGATGACGTCTAATTAAAAGAGTTTTATTTTATCCAAAGCACAAAGTTTAATGAAAATGATAATGCTTACCGTGCATTTTGATACACGCGCGATGTAGGCGTAAATTTTAAAAGTCAAATGATCAGACAGAAAAACAATAAAAACGAAGCTTTACTCTTACTTAAGATTTAATATTTTGATAAGTGAGATTTAAATATTTTTTATTTTAAAATAATGTATGTTTATTTTTTAAATATAAATGAGTTTTAAATTTAACCTAATCTTATCATAAACGATTTATTTAGAAAAAAATTATGGTAATTATTTCCTGTATTTATTATTATTATTTTTTAAAATGGGAAAAAAATATATAACTGAATATATATAATCTATTGAATTTGTTTATAAAGTAATTTCAAGATTTATTAGCTGCTAATTGTTAAATAAATTAGACATAATTAGGGTGTCTGGACAATCGAGTTTTCCAATATTATTGATGTTTCCGTCCTATTGCGAACGAGATTGCAAATATTAAAATGTAATATTCGTTTGTTGTTTTTTTTCTGGGGGGAAATTTTTTTGATTATCGATGAAATTTGTAGATAATTTTTTTTTCTTTCTCCGTTTGTTGTTTAGTTAGTGAGAGTGGGTTAACGGTGTATTAACGGATCGCGTGACCATTCTGTCTGTCAGCTGTTAATTAAAGCGCGAGTGGCGACTCGTTAAGTTAATGCTATTAAGACGAGTAGCCGTTCGTATACAATCTAGTATTATCGAATACGTATTTTATATATATAATATTATTATGTAGTTGAGTTTATGTATCGGGGATGAATTTCGGCCCACATTTCTCAACGTTAGAAGGTCATTGAATGTGAACACGGGCAGCGTAACGTTACGTAGTAGGCTAGAGAGAAAGAGCGGAGAGAGCTAGCTAGGGGGTTTTAAGATTTGTAGTAACGTAATATTTTTTCCCTAAACGAGAGAGTCCGTTAAAAAAACGTGTTGAAATAGTGATTGTAATCTGCCACGTAAATTTCTCCAGGTGTGCTTTATCGGTACTTCAAGTCTGGTTATATTATACAGTATACTGTATACGGTACAGGCCTCTTACTCACTCTCTGTCTATGCAGGCTTGTCCACCTTCTCGCTCGCCCATCGCTTTTCAATGGAGAGAGAGACACCCTTTTTTTATTTTCCACTCGCCAAAGCACGTACATCACCGGTGCAATTTGCAAAACCTCGATTTTACGTTTTTTTAAAGAGAGATCCGGGTCAAAATCCGAGAGGCGAAACTCATTTTTAACACGATTTCTATACGTACGCAGTTTTTGAAACACAAAATCTGTATACAGTATCATTTCTTCGAAATTCAGTTTGGATTTTTTGGTTTAATATTATTTATTTAATTTTTAACGCAACTTTTAATTTTCCATTTTTAAGACCGAGGATGAAAATTAATAGTATAGGGTGTCCCACGGAGAACGCGCTTTTTAAATAGTTTATAAATCAGTCAAATGTTAATGAAAATAAACTATTTATTTTAAATTTACATTTCTTAACGCCTCCCATTTAATAATAAAAAAAATTGTTAGAATGTGACCTCCCTAAATAAGACGGCATGTGTTAATGCGCTCTACGAAATTTGCATTAATCCTACGGTAGATGCCGGCACATCCTGAGATGCAGTCGGCAGGTATAGGCTCGAAGTCCGCAAAAGCTTTAGCCGTCAAATTGAGCACGTTTACACCTGCCGACTCAGTTGTAGAGGTCACATTTCAAATATTGTTTTTTATTATTAAATGGGAGGTATTAATTAATGTAAATAAAAATAAATAAATCTATTTTCACTAATATTTGACAGATTTATTAATTTTTTAAAAAGTGCGTTCTCCGTTGAATTCTCGCTAATCTAAATGATAATTTAAGAATATTAAAATCTGTTTCTCGATGTAAAGCAACGTTTCTGGGAGCGTGTAAACTGAAATTGTAGAATCGGGGTTTATTCCTTATAAATTTACGAGTAACAGTACCTCAGATTTTGAAGTAGAAAGTTTGGAGAGAGCGAGAGAGAGA
>JAQGAY010002614.1:0-10064 GCA_034698085.1 Polydesmus angustus
GTAATAAAACTACAGTAAATACTAATTTTAAAAAAATCATGCAAAAAACGGTAATAAAACTACAGTAAATACTAATTCTAAAAAAATCATGCAAAAAACGGTAATAAAACTACAGTAAATACTAATTTTAAAAAAATCATGCAAAAAACGGTAATAAAACTACAGTAAATACTAATTTTAAAAAAATCATGCAAAAAACGGTAATAAAACTACAGTAAATACTAATTTTAAAAAAATCATGCAAAAAACGGTACGGTAATAAAACTACATTAAATACCTTACTAATTTAAAAAAAAAATTATGCAAAAAACGGTAATAAAACTAAATAAAATTTTAAAAGTGATTCCTGAGTATGAAATAAAAATGTCGATAAAAATTCAGTCCCTAACAGTTTAGCCGGCCCTTCTCCGCTGGTTGAAGCCCTCCCTTATGGCTCCTACGTGCTGTTCAAGTGCAGCCTCTACCTGAGCCAATTGTTGGAGCAGAGTCTTTCTTTTCAAGTAAAATCCGACGTTTCGTCTTAAACGAGCTCTCTGTCGTTTCAATTCCGGATTCGGTACAAATACTCGCTCCCTTTCCAACTTCCTCTTTTTACTCCGAGGCTCAATCGCGCAGAAAGAGAGGTATAATTCCGGTAACTCAACTACCGGTTCAGATTCCGCCGCTCGCTTTCGGTTTCCATTCAACGCGTTGAATAGTGGAGAATGGTTGCCCGCCGTTACTGGTTCATCTTTTTCCAAATTTAACTTTGGTTTCAAAGAGATGAACTCGGCTCCATCTCCAACCGCTTCCACCGCATTTTGTCTCTGAGCGCGAGACAAAATATTCTTAAACCGCGAGTGCATCGACTCATTTCGTTCAGTTGGTTGTACGCTTTTCGAACTAGAAATAGAGTTAAAATCGCCAGATTCTACGTTAATTGGATCTAATATTTTAACATTTTGAATCGGAACTATATTACTTGGTTCAGTCGTCTGTTCATCGTGGTTCGCCGTTCCATTCTTCTCCCGGTTAAGGTGGTTCAATCGAGGACGAATCATTCTCTAAAAAAAAATTAAAAATATTATTAAAACAATGTAAAATATTTGAAAATTAAAAAGTGTGTTTTTTCAAAATATTTAAAAATTAAACAGTCGTTGAGTTGATAAAAGCAAAATATAAAATTAAAAGAAAATTTCGGAGCGCTTCGAGAGTGAACTGTACACGATCAAGTCGCAACTAGAAATGAGTCGAACGAACAGATGTACGGGAGTACCTTCACTCGGTGCAGGGAAAGTAGGGCACTCACAGGATAATGACTCATTAAGAAAACAAAGAGGTCACCAGGTTTCTATTGACCGTACGGTTTAAAAATTAAACCCATTTTTACTGCCTTTTTTTTGTTGTTGTGGCTAAAATTCGTCTCTTATGACGTAATAAGTTGAATTTTTAGGTTTATTATAAACGGTTTTTTTAAAAACGAAATTAATTATCTAAAAATCTATATTAAAAAATCTCATATAATTTTAAGTTCCTTCGATTACGTTATACCCGAGGTTATACCGTATTAGAAAATATTTCATAAATACAGGTGTGCTGTAAATTTATTCGTAATATATACATATATATTTTTTTCGAAAAAATAAAATTAACAACATTGCGAACTGATTGGTATCGATTTATTCTCCTCTTAAAAATTCCTTCGTCAAAAATAGTATTAATTTCCTATTACTCGCTTGATTGTAATCGATTTACGCAGAAGAAGAAGAAGGGAATAATAATTATTGAAAAAAAAAATATAAGCGGAAGAATCGATTCTCACCTGATGTAAACAATAACTCAAAAAAAAAATAAAAAAATTAAAAATATAATTCCAACAATGCAAATTATTTTAAAATCAAAATGTTTGTTTTCAAAATATTTAAAAAGCAAACAACCGTGTAGTCGATAAATGCAAAATATAAAATGAAACGAAAATTTCGGAGCGCTTCGAGAGTGAACTGTACACGATCAAGTCGCAACTGGAAATGAGCCGAACGAACAGATGTACGGGAGTCTCTTCACCCGTTGGAGGGAAAAGGTGTACGGGAGCGCCCTCACTCGGTGCAGGGAAAGAAAGATCATATGACTTTCAGGATAATGACTCAAACTTTATGAAATGCCCATTTAAAAATTAAACCCTTTTTTTGTTACTAAAATTCGCTTCTTATGAGGTAATAAATTGAATTTGTAGATTTATTATAAACTATTTTTGAAAAACAAAATTAATTATTTAATTGTGAATTAAAATACAGTAGGTAAAAATTTATTTTAAAAAATCTCATATAATGCTCGGTTCCTTTGATAACGTTATAGCCTACCCGAGGTTCTACCGTATTAGAAAATATTTCATAAATAATTTCCTTCATAATAATTTTTTTAATTTTGAAAAAATAATAAATAAATAAATAAACAACATTGCGAACTGATCGGTGCTCCGGTACCGTTTGATCGGTATCGATTTATTCCCCTCTTAAAAATACCCTCGTCAAAAATATTATTAATTTCCTATTACACGCTTGATTGTAATCGATTTATGCAGAAGAAGAAGGAAATAATAGGGGGGAAAAATGTAAGCGGAAGAATTGATTCTCACCTGATGTAGCCTAAACAATAACTCCAAAAAAAAAAAAAAATTAAAAATATAATTCCAACAATGCAAATTATTTTAAAATCAAAATGTTTGTTTTCAAAATATATAAAAAGCAAACAATCGTGCAGTCGATTTAAGCAAATTTATATAAAATTAAACTTCGGAGCACTTCGAGAGTGAACTGTACAAGATCAAGTCGCAACTAGAAATGAGTCGAACGAACATATGTAGGCCTACGGGAGTACCTTCGCTCGGTGCAGGGAAAGAAAGGCACTCCTTTACAGGATAATGACTCATTAAGAAAACAAAGGAGTCACAAGGTTTCGGTTAACCGCCTATTTATTATTATCGGCAGGGAAAGAAGGTCACTCCCGTACAGGATTAAATGCTCGTTAAGGAAAACAAAAGAGTTAAAAAGTTTCTATTGACCGCCTATTTTTTTTATTTTTATTTAAAATTTGCCCCTGTTTAGGAGATTATTTTAATAAATTACACTTTTTCCGAACATTACAACAGGTTATAAGCATGAAACAAACAGCACTAAGCACCACGTATCAACAATTACAACTCGATTACACTCGATCACACAATCAAATATTATTAATGAGTTCTTAAGAACTCGCGATATTCTTCAACATAATTCTTTTCAATAATAATCTTATGATAGTGCTCGCATATTATTTTCCTTGGGCAACAGGTTATCAGTTTACGGTGCTCGCTCGTCTGTTTATTCCATAATAGCAAGGCAAGAATAGGACTCAAAGCGTTAATTTTTTTTAAGCGAAATAACGGGACAATAAATTTACTATTAATGTCTCCCCGCCGCCCTCTATCACAGTTTTCTAAATACAAATCGTAGTAGCGCTTTTTCTTAATCACGGCTATAAATACAAAGCGCAAAATTCTCTTACAAACATAACTGAATGTCGCATTCAGACCAACTTCGGTATAATATTCGCTTATATGATCCTGAAATGGGACGTAAAATAAGCTTCTAAAACAATTATTTATTGCTACAGTCAATTAATCCATCATCGCCACCGTGTTGGGCATGCACTCCCCCAACCCATAATTTACCGTCGCATAAATTGTTTGTTGAACAGTATTACTCGATTGGCTAAACTCATGGAAAATCGATATCGCTTACTAACAGCTAAAAACATCCTCAGCTTCACAATAACGTGCTCGATATGTTTCTCCCAACTCATCGCGGAGTCATAAATCACTCCGAGTAAAGTTCAGTAAACGAAGAGTAGGCCTACTAACAATTCGTTACTCGTAGCAACGAGCGACCCACCGTATTAAGAGGGCGAAACGGGTTACCACAATTTCTGAACACTACTATTTGATAGTTTCCTTTACTTGCATTGTAAGCGGTAATGTGGCTCACTTGCACGAGTTCTTTCAAGCAATGAGGTTGCCGACACACACATCGTTTCATACGTACTTCTTTAAAGTGATGCTACCTAGTGGTAATCGAACGACGTGTGAGTATTTGTTTAAAACATTAAACCAAGGAGAAAAAGACATTCTTTCAAAACTTGGAGACATAGACACGCGTATTCCAATGGCAGCGTATTGTATTACTTTTCGCTGATGAATGAAGCGCAACAGGAGCGAGTGTTTCGCACTGGTGGTTTTGAGTTGCTGCAATGTTTGTTGCGTTGGACTTGCAATCTTTGTTCGTAGAAGTGTCAGAGAGCGGCTGGCAGTTGATGGACAACCATGTTCGTACTAAAGTTTTGCGTGCCATCTGTTTTAAAATCTCGAATGGCTTACCAGATTATGACTATGTCCAGTTGTTTTGGGAGTGTTGGCAATTAACTTCGGTTGAGTGTAAATAATAAACAACACTTTCTATGTTACGAGCTACTTTTGAGAGACTTATTTCTAACCAAACTGGTAAAATTTATTCAATTAGTTTTTAATGAAGGAAATTCGCTTTTTATAAAGAATGTACTCAATTACGATGACTACTGCAAAGTGTTGATGGATGAGCGAGTGTTTTCTGAAGCAGAGTTGATGGAATGTAGGCTAAACAAACAGCCGCTTTGAAGTGCTCAAAAAACCCGAGAGATATGGAAAACAGATTAAGGAGCCACCGTGTACTGTGATGAAAAGAAGACTTAGCAGAAGAAGATTGTAGGTCTATTATAATTATATTTTATTTTCTAATATTTTTGTACTAATCAAGTTTTTTTTTATAGTTTAATGGGCAACTTCGGGATTTAAAATTTTTGTTTACCTCGTCGATAGTTTTTATTTAATATTTGTATGTTGTATTTTTTCTTTCTAGCTTAATATTTAAAAATTTACGTAAAAATGTTTTTTTTTTTATTGTAGTTATACTGTTTCGTTGCTCTCGTCGGTATGGGTGTTTGTTTACCTGCGCACAGATGTTTATTATTGCTTCGCAACGACACCGTTAAAATACAATGAAATTCAAAGTTCGAACACAAGTTTCTAGAAATTATTAATTCCAAAAAGAAAAATCCGGGTACCACTGCTCCCACCGGACACCAACCATTTCAAAAAACTCGTTAGTTTCAGATCATATGTAAACCTCAATTTAGTTTATTACGGCGTCCATAACGCCAAGGCGTTTCATTAAGAACCAATTTAATAAATTCTACTTTCTTGGTTTGAGCTAAGTGATCGATAATAGCTTCTCCAAAAATAATTATTAACTCGGAAACATCCGCGAAGAAGAGACAAACTTAAACAATATCAAAATTAATAATCGAGTTTAAAAATAGAAATGAATCACGAAGTTTTCAATCCAGCTGTAAGAATTTGTGTTATTTCATTCATATTTGCCTTTTGAATGATCTATTATTTGTAATGTAAATGCATTGAAATAATTGTAATAAAACGAAAATAAAGGGTGATATTTGGTTTTCAATAAAATTTGGGTTTCGTTAATTTAAGTACAATTTAAATTATTACATTTCCCAGCCTACATACGGTACAATAAGGAATGCTGAATTAAAAAGAAACATCTTTGAAAACTTGAAATTAAATACACATTGCAATGGGTATTGCAATTTGTGGACGACCCACTCTGAGCGACAACACTGCCGTAGATTACGTCATAAACGTTGAACATGAAAAAACAAGCGATGACCGCTGTGTTTTGCTCTCAGTCGTGGAAATCGCTCTCAACAGCTGTGCGTTTGCCTGGTTATTCGAAAAAGTCGTCTGCGTTTCAAAGAAGTTTATCTCTCCATTCACCTTTGTGCTTTCCATCCTCCTTTTCCTGCTTTTAAGGGTCCACCAAGCACGTGTTTTTTTTTGAACAGCCCAACTTAATTGGAAATATTATTCAGTGGAATCAGTGAAAATGGCGAAAACTAGGAAAGGTAATTATAAGATACTGTATTTAATTATAATAATTAATTTAAGACATAAGTGATTAAAGGTGAACAAAGTGGCCTGCTCCACTAAATCACTATAGGCCTACGTCGAAGAAGTGAACATTTTCGCCTATCTTTTTAGCGTATTAACAGTTCAATTATTTTTATTCAAAGTATGTTTATTACAAAAGTCTAATTATAATTGCGTAATATTATTATTTATCAGCATCTGCCGCCTCCACCTCCAAAGCCAGTGAATTTGAAAGGCCGAAGGGCGTGGAGAAGAAGAAGAGAGTGAATTTCCCACCGAGAACCAGGGCCATTCTAAGGGCCGCTTTGATGAAGAAAAAATACCCTAGCGAGAGGGTGAAGCGGGCCCTGGCCGCTCAATTAGGCCTCACCTTTACACAGGTTAAACCTCAGCTCGTATTCGTGTGGTTACACTTTGCGTTACTAACATTAGCTTTTTCTAGGTTGATGATTATTTCACGAATGGCAGAAGACGTTACCTTCCGAAAGCGGAAGAAGATAGCCCCAATCCCGACCAGCAACCCCCGCCTGCTTCCCCTGGACTAATACAACGCGGAGAGGACCAAGACTCTCCTGACGAAGAGGGCCATTTCTCTTCAGATGAAGAGGGATATTGCTTTCCTGACGAAGAGGGCCATTGCTCTCCTAACGAAGAGGGCCTGGAAAGCGGGCGAGAAGACAAAGAAAATGAAGCGCCGGATGATATGCAGCTGTCGGAGGAAGAGGTACCGAAAGTGGGCAGCATTACACCGAAAATGAGAAGGAAAATTGAGCACACCTTCATCAATTCCGTGCTGGCTCAGAAGGCCTCGGGCCAACTTGATCGAGATGATGTAATTGTCAATTGGTCATCCTTCATTGAATCGGCTGAGGATGAGTTAATATTGAATCAGCAGATGCAAAGAATTGGGCTGCTCCCTTTTGATTGATGTCATGGAGAGAGGAAATTTAATTCGAAGAAGACGCCGATAACCCATCAATTGAATGTTCTCTTCGCACATGACGAAATTGGATTTTAAAATCACGAGACAGAAATTCGAATTTTTATTTAGTTAGAAAATATTTTTAAAAAAAATTTTACTTGCTCGAAATGCCTAGTTTTCCCCTAAATTTGAAAACCCGTATTAGGAATTGAACTGCACGTTTTAAATTAATTTAAAAAAATTGTTCTGTAATTTTGGTCTTTTTAATGCATTATTTCCCTAGAATTAAATGAGACATTCTGCACTTGCTCTTTTAGATCCACCCGAACGAGTTCTTGACGAAGGGTTTTGGAACTTCATTTATGACGCAGCGTTGATGGAATGTAAACAAACAGCCGCGCTGAACAGCTCGAATGACGAAGAAACTGAGAAGGAAAGAATGGGGAGAATAGAAGAAAGAATGATGAAAAGAAGATTGTAATATTTTTTTAACATTTTATACACTAATCAAGATTGTTTTTAAAAAAAGTGAAACTGCCCACTGATAAAAATTGATGCGATGTTGAAATTAGCCCGCTGGATCGGGGGACAGTCAATTGTAGCCTAACTGGATTTGAGGAGCAACAAACTTTTGATCCCAGAAATCTTGAATAGTTGATAACGTGTTTGTTATTGACGTAATTATTATGCATTCCAATATTTTCAATAATGTTTCTGTTTTTATACTATTACTTGATTGTTTAAATCCAGATATAATTTATTTACTTATTAAAACTTGTACATACAATTGTTTGCAGCTTCTGTAATTTAATACATGTAGTACTATAATTTATTTGTTTGTTTATCAGAGTAATATGTTCCGCAAATTCCGTCGCTCTAACACCTCTGCTCTTATAAGTTTTTAAACCACTGGACTAAAATCCAACCGATTAATTGATTATCAAGATCCTGATTGAACATTTTTTACATGTGATTCTGCAGCTGCACGAGTTCCGTTCCATCCCATCGCTCAAAAATAGATGTACAGGTACTGTAGTTGACGGATTTGAACAACACCATTGCCTAATTTTGGAGAGAGCAGATAATGTTCCACTATAAATAACTGCGCGATTTAATTCTTTATGAACAGAAAAGCTTTCGAATTATTAATTTACCACTAGCAGAACGCCAAAAAAGTTAGAATTGAAGGCGGTTTATAATTTTATTTCGACTTTCAGTTTAGATATTAATCAATCTTTTTCTTCCATTATTCTGAAAGAACTTGCACAACGTGAACCACGTTAGTTTCATCTTTTCATCAAATCAAAAGAGCCAGTAAGGAGGTGAACGGATGTGCTGATCCAAAGAACTGGATTTATCCTATTCGATTGTGTTGTTAAGAGAATGAAAGTTATGAGGTTCAAAGAATACGTCAGACGCCGATAAGCGATCAATTCAAACGTTTTCTTCGCACATCATTAGTTTTTTAAAAAAATTACTTGCTTGAATACTATTCCCCTAAATTTCATGTCCGTGTTTTTGGAATTGAACTGTACGTTCTAAATTGAATTAAAAAAAAAAAAAAAAATGTTTTAAAAAAATGAATACTGTACACGTAACTTGTATTTCGTCTTTTTAAATTTCCCTCGGTAGGACGGGATTTCTATCTCGTCATTTGTGAATAGCCCTCGCTGAGCGACAACACTTCCGTAGACCACGTGACATGGATCTCAACAGCTGTGCGTCATTTCGAGAAGTCCTCTGCTAGAAGAACCTCTGCGTTGTAGGCAATAGGCGTATGTTACTTATGTAGTAAATTTGATCATTGATTTATTATAATCTCGCATTAAGCTTCTTTCGTAGATAAACTTTGGATTAAGACTAAAAGGAAAAAGTAATGGATGATGATGATGAGATTATCGCGGGGTATCGGGGAATAGCGAATTCCAGTCCTGGTTGGATGATTTTATGGTAATTAGCTATGCTCATTCTGTAATATGAATGAGGAGTATATTGCACTATATGTTTTATTTGTTTGTTGAAGGACGAAAAAACCGATGCGTTTTTTTAATATTTGTTACTAATCAATTATTTTTTGCTAGATTTTGAGTGCCAACTTGGTGATTGTTTACCTCGTTATCTGTTGATCTCACCCGCTTATAAGTTAGAATTTAAGTTAAAATATTTTTGTATTATACTTCAATGGCTGTATTATTTTGTTGGTTACATAATGTCACTACTATTGGTCATGTTGAAAAAATTAATAAATAATTAAAATTCTAAATTCAAACACTTAATTTCTAGATTTATTTTTTTTTGTGTTTTCTAGAGAAATCTTGTTCCACTGTTTCAGTGCAGACGCCAAACACTTCACACCAGATTCGGACCATGGAGACAGCTCATTTTTTTATATATTATTGTTAATTAGTTTGTTTTCGAACTTCAGTTATGAGTGGTGCTTAGAGTGTCACGCGCCATTATCTAAAGTAGGGGAATCAGGATAACGCCCATGGAATTATACAGTGGGAGTGCTGTGTTTAGTACGTATTCTGAAACGCGATTATGAAGCTGCAATTAGCTCGTAAATATACGATATAGAATTAAAAGTAGGCTACAATAAACAAGAATATAGGGATGTTGACAAAATATCGAAAGAATGGCGTGAAACGTGTAGGAGACAGCTTTTATAATTATTCAGTTAAGCCATTGGGAATGGAGATCATCCGCTGGTGCAGCTATCACTGCAACTATCGACTTTTGGAAGATTTATTTAATGCGAAACAAACGAAAAGAACAAGTCTTTTTGAATTAGTTTTATGGTATATTTAGCACGTAAAAAATCTTTTTTAACGTTATCAACATAATTATCCAAGCTTACATTATACTTTACAGTTTTTCTTTAAACTAAATGAAAATCAAATTAAAAAAACGTTTTGTGTTTACTTCTGAAAAAACAAAAGCCGTAGGTTATGCTGAATGGATCTTCCTGAATTTCTCGTTTACTATTAATTACCTCTGACACAGGCGTGAGACGAACTTGATGCAGCTACGTAGTGTAAAAAAAAATAAAATATTGATTAGATAGCAATATTAATTGTGGTGGTGTGTTCGAGTTGGCCGGTCGTCTATTGGACGTAGTCCACTTTAGGACTATGTCTCCGAATATTG
>JAQGAY010002615.1:0-10063 GCA_034698085.1 Polydesmus angustus
GGAACTAGGTTGACAATTCGTGGTATCAACTTGAACGTGGGCAACGAAGTGCGAGCATTTTTAGACGAACTTCCGTGCAGAGTTGATAAGTAAATTATTTATCTTGTACTTGTTTTTGAAAATGTCTGACGTTAAATTGCTTTTTAATCGAATAAGAATGGTGACGGCAAGTAGCCAGATCAGCTGTTTAACATCTGCTTCCACTGTTCCTAATCGAAAAATCAATACGCTGAGGATTGTTCTAGACGGTGCAACTCGAAAAATTAGCTATCCCTTTACTTACGTTCACGACCCTACTATTACGAAGATTTCTCCAACGGAAACATTCGCTAGGTATATTATATAAACTTTTAGAAAATAATATTCTATTCTGTTGAATAAGTGAATCAAAAAAAAATTGTTGTGAATTTAGTGGTGGTCGGCACATAATTGTTGAAGGAACCAATTTGGAAGCGATCCTTAACCCAAGATTGGCCGTGTTTGGACGAAATAACAAAATCTTTAACGAATCTGTTTGTGCAGTTTTAAACAACACCCACATGGATTGTCCAACTCCACCCGTCGATCGTCAAGCTGTAGAAGAAAATCGAAGAAAACGTCGGGAACTCAACGGAAAGTTAAAAACTAGCGTTCAAATGGGATTTATTATGGATGACGTAATTAGCGTGATGAATCTCACTCATCATTTTCCTTTGGTCGAATCAGTTTTAAGTTACGTTGACGATCCGCAGTTTTTTCCATTCGAAAAAAGCCGAGTGAAAATTTATAAAGGAGACACGCTGGTTATAGAGGTATAAACTTTTATCAACCGAGTTTTTAACATTTTTTATAAAGATGCTCTTTTTATTTCGAAAATTTTAGGGCGAGAATTTAAGATTGGCGAGCGACGAAAACGACGTTAATGTGACAATTGGGAGTAAACAATGCAATGTAACTTCATTGGCTATGAATCAATTGGTTTGCACTCCTCCCACTGGTCAACCAAAGGGGACAGATGAAAACGGAAGACCAACAGAAAATCGTCTACCGCTTGTTGTGGTACAACTTTTATAAATCTTATTTTAATTATGTGGTTTTTAATTTATAAATTTCTAGGTTCGAGTTGGAGATAATCTTCGATTCCCAATTGGCTACCTTCACTATGAAGTAATTCGTGGTTACGAATTTCCAAAGGAAGCAATTGGAGGCATCGCGGCTGGTGGCATTTTTCTCATTGTATTTTTCATCATAGTTTTGGTTGTTTATCGACGGAAAAGTACTCAAGCTGAAAGAGAGTATAAACGAATACAGATTCAAATGGATAATTTAGAGAGCAACGTGAGAATGGAGTGCAAGCAAGGTAGGATTTCTCAATTTGATTTATACTAGTCATATGTTTCCGTGATTTTATCAATATTCTCGAAACTAACGTCTCAGCTTGCTATGTATTTATCTGTGGCCATCCGTTAACGCGATAATCTCAAGATAGGATTAAAAAACTAATTTTAATACATCTTCATTATTAATCACAAAAGTTTCTTCACCAAATATCCTAACACACGTTTTCATCTCGGTATCAAATGCTGATACAGTAATCTTTTACTGTTTTTTCTTTACTAAATTCTGTTTTGCTGCTTACTGTATGCTTTGTTGCTTATAAATTAATTTTTTCTTATTATTTTTTAAATTGAATGTGATATTGCAATGTCATTTATTTACTTTAATTGGGAGAAGTATTTTTAGTTTTACATTTTTTATTTTATAAATTTTTGCTTGAATATTTTTCTCTTTTTTTTCTTTCGGTTTTATTTTCAGCTTTTCTTCAAATGTGTACATGGGACCCTCGCAGGGATGTTGGTCTCGGTATTGAATTTTAGTTTTTATTTTTAGTTTATGCATTGCTTTAAGTACGGTATATGTACTAACGATTAGCTTAATACTGTATATACATGCATGTAATAATTTTTTTTTCATATCTTTATTCTTTGGTTAATATTTTAATTTTTCTTACTGGCATTTTGAAATTAATGCAGTTCAATTGGAGTTGTGTGCATAATTGTGTTCTCAAATAGTTATCGGTTTATTGTATACATTTATTTTAAAGTTTTAACTTCACAAACAATATAAACAAATACTATTTAACCAATATGTTATCGACAAAACCCCCAAGTAATTATTGGCATTTCATTTAGTGGAATTTTGAGATATTTTTAAGAGACTTGTATAATACTGCCACATAAAATAGTTGCATGCATATAACATGCTAAAATTGTAGACAAAAATTATGGAATTTGTAATTTAAAATATTCGTCAACGGTGTGTGTCTCTGCTAATTTAGCGTTTGCTGAACTTCAAACTGACATGACTGACTTGACGAGCGATTTAGAAGCTACTGGAATTCCTATGCTTGACCATAGAACTTACGTGATGAAAGTGTTTTTTCCTGGTGTTACTGACCATCCGATATTGCAGGAACCTAAGTTACTTCCAGAAGCCACTACTGCAGCTCACCTTCCACCTTACATTGTAATTATTGAAATTTAATTAAAACGGTATTATTTTTTAATTTATTTTTTAAACTTTTAGAACGGGCGACAAATTGCAATGAGGTCGAATTACGATACGGCAATGCTGCAATTTGATCAACTTTTACGAAACAAAAACTTCCTATTGGTTTTCATCGATACATTAGAAAGTCAAGCTACTTTTGGCATTCGTGATAAGTAAGTACTACGATTTATTAATTAAAATCCATTAAATTTATCAATTTTTCTATTTTTTAGAGTTAATGTGGCTTCGCTTTTAATGATTATTATAATGAATAATATGGAATATGCAACTGAGTAAGGATTTAACATGTCAATATTTAAATTGACCAATTTAATAACTTTTTTTATTTTCCTTTGTAGTGTACTTAAAATTTTGTTATTTAAACTTATTGATAAATCGGTAGCCAATAAGCATCCGCAAGTAATGCTCAGGAGAACAGAGTCTGTTGTTGAAAAAATGTTAACTAATTGGATGGCGTTATGCATGTACACTTATTTAAGGGTAAGCATTAGCAGAATCTCATTTGGTTTTTAGATGATGCAATTATTAAACTTACAATTTTCTTTGCTTAGGATTATGCTGGCAGCTCGCTTTTTCTTCTGTACAAAGCCATTAATCACCAAATTGAAAAAGGTCCGGTTGATTTTGTCACTCATGATGCTAGATATTCTCTGTCCGAAGAGAAACTACTTCGTGAACAGATTCATCATAATATAGTGGTATGACAACTTGATTAAAATTAAAGGCGTTTCTATTAACAATTTATTTTATGGTTTCAGACAATTCAAGTTATCCAGGAGGATTTAGATGAAAAAGTGCAGTGCAAAGTTTTGGACTGTGATACAATTAGTCAGGTCAAATCCAAAATTTTAGACGCTTTATATAAAAACACACCATTTTCATTGCGACCGTCCATTCACGAAGTCGATCTGGGTATGTGGCCAGGTATCGGAAAGTTTAATTTTCCATTATTGTTAACGTTTTTTACATTTATGATTTTTATAAACTAATGCTTAATTTTAATTAAAAAAATCTAATTTTAATGGCTTATTTTTATTTTAGAATGGAGACACGGTCGCGGAGGGCATTTAACGTTAGCCGATGAAGATCTTACCACAAAGCCTATAAATGGTTGGCGGCAATTGAATACGCTAGCTCATTACGGCGTCAAGGATTCCGCGGTAATGAGTTTAATCGCCAAGCAGAATGACAGCTTCACATCCAACTGTAAGCAGCCTTGCTCCAATTGTAAGATTTGCAATAACTGTTTTCTGTTTCTACTACTCTAATTTCTATCGATGGGATCTTTGTGTCACTTTTTCTTTTGCTTTAAATTAAATAAGAAACTAATGAATGTTTAGTTGTTTGATTGCATGCTTATTAGATGTTTTATTTATTTATTTTTTAATTATTAGGTACTGGGCATTATTCGTCAAATTCGGTTGCTCCAATGATGAATAACGCTAATGGAGATGTGGAACTGGGGGTAAAAGTGTATCATCTTGTGAAACCGGATGATCATATGTACATACAGAATTGTAAAGACAGAGCACCGAAAGCTATTCCAGAAATATTTTTAACAAGGCTGTTGTCGACTAAGGTATAGTCTTAATTACAACGCTGCTTGCTTTTTAATTTGTTTCAATAAGTTTATTTGTATTTTTGCCAATTTAGGGCATTCTTCAAAAGTTTATTGATGACTTTTTTAATACCATGTTAACTGCCAACGAAGCCTTGCCACACGCCATTAAATGGCTTTGCGACACGTTCGACGAAGCAGCTAGGAGGCACGGAATCATCAATCCCGAAGTGGTACACGCTTGGAAAAGTAACAGGTAAGCTATAGGCATTCTCCTTACTCACTAGTAGTAATTTTAGTTTTATAACTAACGTTTTTATTTTCAAATTAGTTTACCACTAAGATTCTGGGTGAATTTCATCAAAAATCCAGATTTTATTTTTGACATCCACAAAACACCAACAGTTGACGCTTGCCTCTCGGTTATTGCTCAGACATTTATGGACAGTTGTTCAACTTCTGAACATCGACTGGGCAAAGTATAAAATATTTATCTTGAATTTCAAGAGCGGAGTTTTAATACCTGATTTTTTTTTAAAATACATTTAAAAGGATTCGCCATCCAATAAATTACTATTTGCCAAAGACATTCCAAACTACAAGGAAATGGTAACAAGATTTTACGATGACATTCAGCAACTTCCTCAAATCACGGATCAAGAAATCTCGACGACCATGCAGCAGTTGTCTCTAGTTCATTGTGGTGAATTTGATACAGTGAGTGCTCTTAAAGAACTGTACATTTATGCCACGAAATATAATGAATACGTAAGTTAATTTTAATACTGGCTATAATAGCGTGTTTAACGTGGATTTTATTCATTCATAGATATTGGATGCCTTGGATCAGGATTCTCATTGTAAAAGATTACATTTAGCTCACAAGTTAGACAACGTTGCTTGCACGTTAGAAGGAGAAGAAACATCAACATGCTGACTATGAACCGGGCGTGTAGCGCTTGGATTTAGGCGCTTTTCGATTCTCCTAAAACTAAAAATGCATATACGACTACTGCACAAACAGTAAGCGTTGCTATTACCAAAGTGCCACTGATTTTAATAGCATAAAAAAAATCACAAGACATTCGAGCGAATGAATGGTTTCTGAAAAGGATATAGTAGCAGAGCAAGTGTTTTTTGCTGTACCGCGGTTAATTATTAATGACATTGATTAAATTATGAGACACGTTAAAGTGTCTCGAAAATAATCATTTATAACTATATGGAATCATCATCATCTCGCAGCTTTTTTTGTTGGAAACGAAGAGAGTGAGAGAAAAAAAAATAGCTGCAGCTATAAAGCTTTGTAATTTATATATAAATATATTATTATATTTGATCGCATTCGCGTATTAGGGAGAGGTGTGTACAGCTAACGTTCGCTTAACGTACATTCACTTGATGTACAATCTGATGTTACGTACGAAGACACTTTTTGTTTGCACTTTTTTTGCGTATACATTTATTCAAGTTGCTATTTTTTTTTTCTTTTAATGAAGAAAGCGTAACTTGAGGAATGAATGCTATTTGTACGTTAAGTGGGCGTTGTATGTAAATATTTATAAATGGAAGAAAATCGTGAGTGTGGTACGTGACGCATATTGTTACCGTATTAAAAATATCCTCTCTCTAATTCCCGCTTCTCAAACAAATTATTTCATACATCTCCAAATGTTTGGAAATGGCAAAAAAAAAAAAAAAAATCCCAAAACTTTTTTTAAAGCAAAAATTGTGATCTATAACTGTGCGTGTGTGAACAGCCAATGAAGAGGACAGTTTGGTTTGAGATTATTGAGAGTGGTTGGCCCTCAATCGCGGTGATCGGCGGTTTAAATGACCTGAACAGAGAGTATACAGTTATTTCATCATTGCTTCAGTTAGTTTTTAACACTTCAACTTTGAATCATTTAATGTTTTCAGCGAATTTCCATTTTTTATTTAAGTTTAATTTTTGTTTTTTCTGTTTTTTTTTTTATTACCAAAATGTTGCGAGCAATTAATTTATTTTGTCCCGTACAAAATTGAAGATTACTACTTGAAAGGAGAGCATTAATAGGTGATTTTGATAACTAAGGCTGGTGTGCCAATCATTTTTTATACGTCGTTTTTTATTACTACTTTTTAAAAATAGAATTGCACTACTCTTTGTATGGTTTTCAGTGTGAAGAAAAAAAAAGAGAGGGAAAGAGAAAAAAAAGCATGTGGTTTAAATGAAACTTTGATTTTTTATCATCTACGTATATTTGGTCAATTAACGATAATTTTAACATCTGCCTCTCTTGAAAGTTGTCATATTTGCATTATATTTAAAGTCAACAGATTGTAATTTAAAAAAAATCTTTTTATTCGTACCGGATGAAACATGGTGATCGAACCAAATGGCGTTTTTAATTTTATTAATTTTACTGTTGTATACTACTACTCGCTGGTGATAAAAACCGATACAAAAATTAAAGAAGGCCAAAAGATTTTCAATTTTTTTCTACACGTTTTTAATTTATTTAAATTTTTTTTTTTTAATAATTTTTAATTCGAAAAAGTTACCGGTATTAAAATTATCGAAAGCCGAGGAAGGATTAAATAATTTTTACAATATGAGAAGACGAATTCAATTATGAAAATGTTAAAGGTGTTAAATTTGATTTTTATTTTATTTCATTAATTTTTGGAGAGGTGTAAAGTAATTTCGATAAACGGGCACCTGTTGCTATGACAATGCTGATGTGGGGATGCAGCGACTGACGTCACTGATGATTTGACCTCCTGGCAACGTTTCTTCCTACCGGTAGTACTGCCCTAATTAATTGCATTTAATCTCAATTTGCGCGCATTGAGTTTTTCTCTTGTTTGCGGACAACGACACCTATCGGACGTCATACACATCTACATTGTAAGTTTGCCGTTTGAGGTCGCCACTCGCGCATTAGTGCCACGTCGGTATAATTTTTTCATGCAGATTTTACTTGCAGTTTCGCGTACTCGAACGGGGTCGTAAACACTGAAATTTTCGGGCGAATTTGCCCCTGTAATTTATTGTTATTTATTACGTGTATATAATATTTTATATTATTTAAAAGGATATGGACGCTGATTGCACATAAAAGTAGTACACACCTTTAGTTATTAATTTATTTTCTGAAGTTAAAAGTTTTGCTACTCGCGAAGAAAGTGGTGAGTGACGCGCGTTTGGAATTTCGGCTGGTGACAAAATAATGGCGAGCCCAAGAACGAGACGTGTACTACAGGACCTTAAACCTCTTACCGACAATACTGTAAGTAATTCTATTAAAAAAAACTGTCTTCTACGAGTTCCCTTTTTCTAGAACCAGACGTTTTTAAGTTTGTTCGACGTAACTACGAAAGCCTTGAAAAACACAGTAGTACGAATGTGAAGGAATCGCGCACAATGCATCATGAATATAATTGCATTGTTTTGAATTCAACGTTTGAAACAGGTTCACTGGTCATTGTCATTTTATTGTTTACAAGCTCATTTCGCATGTATAAAAAAGCGGATACGTAGTTGTTTTGTTCTCCTTTTCTTTTTCCTCATCCTCGAATCACAAATGAAACTTTTCAGGAGAGATATAGAGAAGGGGGAGAAAAAAAAGTGAGTACGTTGTCGCAATTGCAAACATCTGTTTTCATCCAGTAGCTTTTTTCCTATCTCAAATTCACTCCCAAACAATGAATTGCTAATGTGTCAGCTGTGAAGATAGAGTCAACGCCATCGACACGGCTTAGAATGAAGGATTTTAACTTTCGTTGAGTCAACAATGAGATTTGGTAAAAGATACTTGATGTTCTTTTTTCGGTATTATTAATCCTTGAAAGAAAAAAACATTTGTCCGGGAACAAATTGAATTTGAAGAAGAGGATGTGTTTAAATGCCACGAACTCGTTCGTGGTTCACTTATTAAACCAAGTGTGTGTTTATTAACCGATTAGGAAAAAAATTTGAAACTCTTATTTAGGTCATTACTCTCTCATCACTCCATCTCTCGAGTTAATTGATGTTCTTCGAATTAAGTTAATTATTGGAATTCAACTTCGCGCAAGTTTGTAGGTTCATTTATTTTATTGTTTTGTAAACTTTTTTTTCCTTGTTTATTTATATTTAATTAATGGTAAATTATATTGGCAAGGATTCTTTCTTTTTCTTCCAGCGGGATGTCATTTTGTTTGGCAAAATAATTTTCAGGTGCAACTCTCGTGATTGGCAACGGAAAGCTATTATTTTACTTCTTTTTTCCTACCGGTAGTCGAACAGAATCGTAATGTGGGTTTAGGAGAGGAAGAAGAGCGCGGAATCGATAGCGGCGAATAGGCTATCATCACGAAATTCAAAAGCTTTAATTTAGGCTGCGATGGCGGGGGGGAAAAAAAGAGAGAAATTTGCGGATCGGTCAACGCCTACTTCTATGCTTCAACTGAATCGACTTGGCGTGTCTATTTTTAATTATCAAATTTTGACAGCTTTTTTTTTTGTTCTGTTGAAGCTCGAATGGCAGAGGCTTACTCTAATTATTAGATTTAGCTCGAAGCTAGAATATTTCGAATAACCATAAACTAGGATCTCGGATGTTCGGCTTGTTGCAGATTGAGGCAATGGATTAAGCTCTTTAAAACGAAATGAGTGAAGATCAAAAGTGTTAAATTATTATTTAAGCGTGGCACTTTAAAATGTTGACAACCCAAAATCTATTAAAACTTCTGAAAAACCACAATTTAGTTTAAAATATTTTGTGTCCTATTTTTATGAAATTCCATTAATGGTCTGAAAATTCAAGTCAAATTGTATTTGATAATTATCTTATAATAATTATGTATTATTTTTTATGTTAGTATAGCTATCCTTTGGTTTAATAACTTTTTTAGATAATTTGAGGTTTACGAGATTTTGGCATTAAGTCATTTTATATCTTTCAAATCAAGAATCATTACAATAAATAATCTAAATAAAGTGATAAATATTTATAAATTACGAAATACTGAGAAACATCAATAGAGCTGCTTGGGTAGCCCGGTAGGCAATCTTGGAAATTTACGTGAACAAAAATAATAATAAATTTATTTAAAAATAGACACTGATAATTCGAGAGGATTTGCATTTGCTGATGATTTTGTTTAACGACGAAATAAAGCGATTTAGGAAGTGATCCATCAGAGATTAGTTATTCGAGTTGTAACAAAATCGATGAACGAAAAGGTTATGCCAGCATTGTGAAATACGCGTTTCTCTCATTTAGGGAGGTTGAGTTTTATTTGAGGCATAGGTTTACGTGTTTGTGTGGTGGGGGAGTTGAAATAAAAAATGTTTTGTTGGCCGAGTAACAAATGATTTTTTTTTAGATCGCCAACAAATGATTGGGTTATTCGTTTTCGTCGAGTACAGATAATTTCGGGAGATGCGCTGGGATTTGTTTTTTATCCGTTCGCAAAGCTTCATCAAAACCTCGTTCTTCAGCACATTTTTTTTATTTATTTGATTTTGATTTCAAAAAAAAAAAAAATTGTTAAGTACAATGTAAATACAGACGCGGAACTCAAAATACAGTAGACTATTTTCCGCCGAAATTATATAAATAGAGAGAGAGGTAGAGTTTGTCATTCGAGATTCGGAATTTTGTTGTCGCTTTTTGAACACGCGGAGGTTAAATTTGGTTTGAAAAATATGTAATTTATTCCTGTAAATATTGTTCGTGTCCTTGATGGAAAACTGCAGGTTCAATGGCGAGGAACGACTGCCAAAAAATATTGTATTTATACAATTTTTTTATATAACAATGGATCGGGTGACACTTTGAAAATCTGCTTTGAAATTAAATTTTGCTCTCGTCGATTGATCGTTGAACGGTGATCGTCGTTTGTTTTTTTCTTCTTGGGTTGCATTTTGAGAGGGGACATTTATATCAAACAATTGTATAGTCGTAAATAGGCGTGGTTTACTTCTAT
>JAQGAY010002616.1:0-10063 GCA_034698085.1 Polydesmus angustus
AAATCTTGTCAATTTTTTAGTTTTTTAACTATATCTTCGTATGAGTGCTTTATAGAGATTAACCCTATTGGACTAAAATTGTAGAGGATTAAATGCGCTATAATTTATTTATTAAAAGTTGTTTTAATTAAAAAAAAATTACAGTAAAACAAAGATGAGGAACTGTTTTGCACTAATATTTCTTCCATAAACTGTCATGCTAAAAGCGATCCCAACCACTCAATCATGTTCCCAGATGACCACTGGTTCACCTATTAAAAATAACAAACACACGCTCATTAGACAATATAAAAAATCATTTCCACAATCAAAAATAAACCATATTGGGATATCAGCACAAAATCATAATGCAAAAAATTCCAATTGGTAAGGAACTGAAATTTGTTAAACTAATATGACAGAGCCATATTTCATAAAATGGCGATCTGAAAAAGCCAAATTTCGTTAAATTGAGATGTAAAAAGGCCAAATTTTGTTATTTTGAATTGCTAAAGGGGGATAGTTTTATTGCAGTGTTATTTATTTAGAAATAAGCGTACCTGGATATCTCGTGCTGTTCCACTTCCTTCTGGAACCTACTGCTTCGTCTTCACGAAGTACTCTTTGTTGATGTCCAACTACCCCCTGCTCCTTCTCCAGCTCAACCTATGGGTCAGGAAGCCCTGAAAGGTGAAAACACTGGGGAAGATGAATCACACCTACTGGAATACGATGAGCCACAGCAGCTGAAGCAAACACAATAGGCCATGGAGGAAGAGGATTAATGCTTTCTGCAAATTGGCGCAACACAGCTTCCCCACACCTCTAGGACATTTCTGCTTGCGTTCTTCTTTCTTCACTTGTCTGGTCACTCACCAGTTTAAGACTGCCAAATGAGTTTGCCTGTGTTCCCTCAAATGTTGTGCCAAATTTCTTTTAATACTGCAGCCAGGTTGATTACAATGCCAGTTCCCATCATTCCTGTGGGAATTCTCATGCAGTGTGAAATCATTCCCACTTTTAAAATCATGACTGCTGATTTGACAGCTGATAAAATTTATGATTGCTCCACGATTTTTGTGGAGCCACTCGGACGACAGGTGTTGCATTGAGGTCCGGAATATGCTCCCCCAATCTCCCTTCACGAACAAAAGGTCGCAGATCCTAGTGTGGGCATCCTCATTGTTCAATGCCTCCATCAAATCCGCCGAAAAGGGACGGAGGAAGGTGCGGTCCATGACGCTCACCAGGCTGGTGGGAGGCACGCGTATCCCGTGGGAGAATTGCAAACGGAACACCCGGCACATGTGCGCCATCAAAAAGTTCAGGGTAGACCGATGGTGCTCAGGTAACTCCATTGCCAGCTCAAACAGTTTCGAGGCACACTCGTCATTGTCTACTGGGTTTTCTAAAAAGAAAAGATTACAGAAAAACCCTATTTAAAACTAGGTACTGTACATGAACTATGGGTCTATGGTGCATGGTATAGGAAACAATAACCAATTTACTCAAAATTTCTTCTCTCGCACCAAACTCTAGTTCATTAGCCCTTAGTACTGAATTCACTTAAAATTCTGCTTTAAAAAGCAACTTTAAGCTGTATTGAATTTACTTAACGAAATAATTTCTTTTTAAAACCGATTGAGACGAAATATTCGTCTCCTTTACTGTGTCATTGCAACACCTTGAGTTCAACCAAATGAAAATTACCGTGAACCCTGAAATGTTCTACAAATTTCTGCGGAGAAGCACAATGTATGCTGCATAAGGGCCACCCGCACACTCGCCAAGCAACTTTCTGGTTGTGTGGCTTCCTCACTACCGGATGTCGCCTACGAACATGAGCCACCAATTCTGCTTCCGTTTTGAAGTCCTTGCCACAGAAGAAGCAGCTTTTGGGGACGACGTGCGATGGATCGTGGGACCAGGTATGCTCGTGGTTGACGCAGCTTCTCTCCACGTAGTTTGAGTACTGGCAACCTGCATACACCCGGCATTTCCACGGCTCCTCCTCCGTGTAAGTCGGCTTTCTTGCCACCTTGCCCATAAAAAAAAGTTACCCATTGCGAGTGATTATAGTTTGTTGGATGATGATAGTTTTGAAACATGAATAAATCAGTCAAATTTTATTGAAAAGGATTGTTTTTTTATTACATATTTACAATAGTTAACACCACTCATTTAATAATAAAAAGTAAAAATTCTTAAATCCTATGGAAAAGGAAACATTATAAAATACGAGGGTACATTGAAAAGTAATGCCTCCACTTATGTAATTTGCGTTTGGATTGGAATATTTTCATAATTCAAACGCAGAAATAATCTTTAGAATGTGCTTTTTAATTTCCTGCATTTACTTTTCAAAATGGTCACCAGACAACTGAATGCGCTTCTGCCAAAGATTGTGTTTTTTTAAGCGGTCGTCGAAAAGGTCGAGCACTGTGTTTCCGCAACCAGAATCTCCAAATTCTCTCAACTTCTTCATTTTTTGTGTTTCTTAGATCTTCGTTGGTCAGTGCTGTCCCCCCAGATGTTTTTTCAGTTATGAGAAGATAGAAATCACACAATGCCAAATCTGGCCTGTATGGTGAATGTCACCATGCCATGCCACGTGCCCCCATGGCAGAACTTCAGATATTGAATCTCGCCACCATACAGCCCAGATTTGGTACAGTGATTTCCATTTTTTCCCAAAATTTAATCTGGGGGACATCACTGACCAATAAAAACAAAAGAAGCATAAAAAATGAAAAAATTTAGAGAAGTGTGAGAGTCTGGCTGCAGAAACAGAAGGCTGAGTTCTTCGACGACAGCTTAAAAAAACTTGTATATTGTTGACAGAAGTTTATCTAGTTGTCTGGTGATTATGTTGTAAAATGAATGCACGAAATTAAAAAGCACATTCCAAAGATTGTTTCAGCGTTTGAATTATTAAAATAGTTCCATCCAAACGCAAGTTACAGAGGTGGAGATGAGTTACAATATTGAGCAGCACCAGAAGGCTGATGAGGATATGGATGCCAACGGCTATGAGAAGGTGGAGAAGATGGAGGCAAAGGAGAAGATAGAAGAGAAGGAGAAAATGGAAGCAAAGGAGAAAATGGAGGCGAGTGAGAAGATGGAGGTGAAGGAGAAAGAGGGCGAGTGGAGGGCGACGGGTCAGGAAGCCCTGAAAGACGAAAATGCTGGGAAGAATAAACCACATTTACTGGAATATGATGAGCCATAGCAGCTGAAGCAAACACAATAGGCCTTGGAGGAGGAGGATTAACGCTTTCTGCAAATTGGCACATCACAGTTTCCGCACATCTCTCGGACATTTCCACTTGCGTTCTTCTTTCTTCACTTGTCTGGTCACTCATTTCCATCTACACGATCTAATAAAAAAAAATTTTTGTCATCTACTATTTACATTTGCAGCTCTTAATTTTTGTCTCAGACATGCTGTTTGTTAACAGATATGATAAAAACTGGGCTAAAAAAAATAATTATGCCACGACCTCAATGTTGAGTGCTTGTGGCAACTTTGGAACTTCTTAAATCAATCAAAACGGATGCTGGCCAATGCTAAACAACCTTTACAATGCTTTTTAACCCAAAACATTGAGTAAGGCTGGAAACAAATTGCACTGTATTTTTGCTTGACCATGCTTACAAAATAATGGCGGACATCAGGCTTGATGATGAGGAGTGTGCTATAGTTTGTTGGATGTTATTTAAATTAATTTCTGAAGAAAGATGTTTTTCAAGACAGTGGGTGCATCCAATTAATGAAAAACGTACTTCTCAAAAAGTACTTAATACATTTATGGGTGAATTACACTCAAATGAAAGAATGTTTCAAAATTTTACCAGGATGTGGTCTGATAGATTTGATTATTTGCTACAATTGAAGGGTGCGGACAAACAAGGGGGTAAGCGCCATTGAAAAAAAAAATTTAATTAAATATTAATTTCTATTAGTAGAACATTGGGACATAGGTCAACTTATGCACCCTTCAATTGATTGAAAATAAAATTGCTAAAAAATATACCAACTTCAGGAAATATATTCCAGCGGATGAAAGACTTTTAATAACTCTAAGGCAAGTTAATAATATTCAAAATAAAACAGTATTTCAAAATGTATTATAATTATACTGTTACAACTATTTTTATGCACTTTTCTCTTCATTTAATGTCAATGTAAGAATACTCATCACTGATTCTTTAAAAGAAAAACACTTGGGTAAATGGTCAGCAATTCGCATTTTTACATACAATCATCGACTTTTTTTTTTTTTTTTTGGCAACAAAAAATTTACCAGTAAAGTTTCGCCAATTTTGACTCCAGTTTGAACGCGTAAAAACAAAATCACATACAGTTGTTTAAAAATTACATTTAAAATGCTTAAAATAAAATCATAATCAAAAATAGTCATTTTAATACTGGTACTGTAATTCTTTTGTTGCTACCACAATACAGTACCTCTTTTTATACACGTATATCTAAGTAGTGCTCATTAAAAAGAATAAAAAACTAAAATTAAATAAAAACTGGAATTTATCGTTGCACAGATAAAAATGAATAAATAAATTCCAAAGCCCAAACTCGGATGCAAAATTTCTGAAAATAACAATAAAGGTCGGAAGGTGTGTTCAGCTACTCTTCTCGTTAAAAATAATTATTTTCAGTACAGTTATTTAATATTGAACTTTTTAAGATTTTCAAGGTAACTGATAATTATCAGTTCTAAAACAGGTTAATTAGATTCTAAAAAAAGCTTTATCATTTCTATAAAGCACTTTTATTACCGTAGTACTAATAATCTTTCATTAGTTGAAAAACCATTGTTTAATTATAGTTAATATCTTAAAAAAGTACTAAATTATTTCAAACTATTACGCTTTTCCCTAAACTAACTATTTCTTTAATTCGGAATTTTTTGATTTTTGAATTTAAACAAAAAATGAGGTTGGAGTTTCCATAATATTTTTCAAAAGTATGAGAAAGTTTTCGTTGAGGTCAAACATTGAATTTTAAAAGAGTTGGTGAACTTTCTTACAGTATATTTTATTATAAGATTTCCGATGCTGCCAACAAATTGTATGATGTGTGTGTCTCGGAAACACAAACAACAAAATCATCTTCCATTTAAATTAAAAAGAGAAGAATATTATTATTACAGTGTTTCACTGCCCCCTTTTATATTTCTTTCTTTTTTTTTATTTTTTATTATAAATATTAATAGTCGGCAAATTTTGTTCCTCCAAAATCTGTCTTTCATCTTTTTTTTTTTTTTTTTAAAAAACAAAAACAAAATATATGTATAATAAATCAAAATATTATTATAAACCGTATTAATATTTTTGTGTGTGTGGGATGGAAAAACAAAAACAAAAAATAAATAAATACTGTATTTTTGGCGGTTTTTAAAAGAGCTGAAGAAAAAAACAATTTACGATAAGCTCACAAAAAAATTCGAATCGTTATGTATAATATTTTTATATGAAGAAAATTTGAAATATTGACATGATTTTTTTTAATTTGTCAATCTATGAAGGATTGGAGTAAGGGTGGGGGCATTCTAGTTACGTCACTCAGTCCACAATCAAATTGTTACGAGACGTAACAATTTGATTGTGGACCAAAGCTCGGATGAACGGTAAGAATCTTTTAATTTAATTACTGGTACGAATTTTAGCTCAGTAAGTCGATTTTTTGTGTTCATTTATATCATTAGAAAGGGGCAGTTAAAAATTATGTCATATTCGAGAGATGATTCTGAGAATGACGCCGACCGCGGCGTCGAAGTGTTCACGTCTGCCAAGGTTCATGTCTGGTTGAGATGACAGATCTCCGCTGCAAAAACATCTCTGTACGAGAATATTCCTGTTCGAGGTAAATTTGGGATTTAATAATAACGATATTAAATGAATATTTTCAATTAATAAACGAATTATTCAAATGTTTTTGTAGCGGTTTAGTTAATTTCTTTTCAAAAAGGGATGGTTCATCGAATTTTACGGACTATAAACAATCGTAGGCTATATGAATATTTGATTTTGCTTATTGATGAGTGTTTTTTTTATAAATAATTTTTTATACTGCATCTTAGGGAGGAAGTTCAACATTCTGAAGAAGAAGAAGAAAGTTCGGCTGAGGATCCTCTCAATGAGACTACTAAGTAAGCCCAAATAATTATTTTTTTTAATGGAATGTTATTCAATTATTATGTAGGCTAGATGTCATTTTTAATAATCTTATGTCGCGTCTTTTATTTTAGTAATAAAACTCGGGAATCTCACAATCGAGAAAGCTCCGGTTCGGAGGAGGATATTATTAAGTAAATTAATAACTATGTTTTGTAAAAAAAAAAAGTTACTGCATAATCCTTTTTAATAATATTAATGTGATAATTATATTTTATAGTGATGAAGCTCAACAGTCGGAAAAACAAAGTTCCGTTGTGGAGGCTGAAACTACCGAGTAACTTAAATGATATTTCAATGGAGAAAATGCCATTAATTTTAATGTCATTTTTTTTAGTGAAGATACCGACGAGCAGCATTCGATTGACGAAAAGGGTTCTATTTCAGCTGTCAACAATTTTCAAAACAAACCATTCGGAAAAAGTATTAACTGTCATAATAGTTGGAATAATATTTTATTTAATCATGTAATTAATCATCTTGTTCTTTTTTTTGTTGATATTTTTGTAGAGAGGAGCTCTGTTGTGTTGGCGTTCTCGCGTAGATCGAGGCCAAAACCATATGAAAGTGTTGGTGCCGGGAAGTCACCTCACCAGCAGTTTGCATATGCGGATCGTATATGACGGCTTCTGCGAATCGTTGGAACAGCTGTGGCGATAAAGACAACAACAACCGGGCTTCATCCTCATCTTCGAGTAACCCGAGGTGAGAAATGAGACTAGAAATTTGGGGATGTTAAATTAATAAAGATTCTTGTTTTTTACAGCTTCGTTTAGTTTCGAGGTGGGTGGCGGATCAAAGGTGACCTCTGCCACTACGGCTCCGTCGACGGCGTCGACCGATGCCAAGTACACGTTCGTCTTCATCTCTTTCTCTTTAGCGATCTGCACCAGCAGTTCGATTTCTAGGATTTTCGTAATTGTCTTCCAATACTTTAAATCAGTTCAATAATTATTATTTGTTGTAAAAAAAATTGTTTTTGACCGTTATAATAATAATTTATCGATATTATTTTTTGATAGAATAAATTATGTAACTTCCGGTCGACTGCTATACTTTTGATAACTTCCTGCGCGATGTTTCGTTTTGTGTGCGCGAGAGTTCTGTGTGGATCGTAGAAATGGCGCCTCGTAAGAATTTGATTGCTGCGCATCCAAGAACGCGTGCAGAAATCAAACGGTAAGAATCTTTTAATTTAATTGCTAATTTTAGAACACATTGGATTTTTTGTGTTCATTTATATAATTATGGTTAGAAAGAAGCAATTAGAAATTATGCCGAATTCGAGAGTTGAGAGTGACGGCGGCTACGTTGACTCGCGGTAATTATTTTTAATTCGTTGTACGGTATTTTATTAATGATCGACATTACATTATTTATTTTTAAGGCTAAATCGATTAAGATGTACATCCATGAAGCAGTCGACGTTTGGGTAAATTTTACATTACGTATTTTTATTCCAAATAATAATTTCGAATGGCATGCGTTTTATAGGAACTCATACTTGCGTAGCGTAACTGTAAAATTCGACCGAGATTCGGGTCGATCTGAGATTGCAGGAAACCGCAACAAATGCTGTGTAGTAAGAAGTTCCTGTTCGAAGTAATGAGAATTTATTACAATCGATATTAAATGAATAATCAATTTTTATTAAACGAATTATACGAAAAAAAAAATGTTATTATAGCGCTTCTGTTGACATCTTTACTGGAACGAATTGTTCATCGATTTCTGTGGACTATAAACAATCGTATAATATGAATTATTTGATTGCTTATATTGGTCAGTTTTTAATAATCTAATTTTCGTGTAAATTTATAATTATCTTAGCTATGAGTTTCAACAGTCTTTTGAAGAAGAAGAAAGTTCCGCTTCGGATGATGAAACGTAAGTAACTAATATAATTTTGTAAAAAAAAATATATTACTGTAATCATTTTTAATAATTTTCATGCCATTTATTTTATAGTGCTGAAACTAAACAGTCTGAAGTGGAATCTGAGACTACCAAGTAACTAATTATTTTTTAATGGAAAAAAAAAATGTAATTTAATGCCATTTATTTTAGTAGTGATACTGACGATCAGCAGTCTGACGAAAACTGTTCTAGTTCGGATGCTGAAACTATTAAGTAAATAATTAGAGGCCTATTTTTTAACTTACTGGTGGTTAATAATAATTTTCGTGTTATTTATTTTAATGTTGATACCGACGATGATGACCAGCAGTCTGACGATAAAAGTTCTACTTCAGCTGTGACTTCAGTTCGACTTCCGAACAAACCATTTGGAAAAGGTAATTGATTGAACTTCGCATTAGACATTCTGCGGATGTGAAGGAGAACTTGTAAAACAAACGAATTTGAAATTTCTGTACAAGTGGCGCATTTTAAAAACTTTTTAATTTTTAGGTTCGTTCACGTGGATACCTTAAACGAAATTGGGTATTGCAAAAAGTTAAGAGTACTGGAAATGCAAACGTTTGAGATTATTGGAGAGAAGAATTTCCGATTGGCGGATATCACAAATTATTGTACTAAACTTGAAGATCTCGTTCTTTATATCAATTTTGAAACCTATTTAGGCTATTCTCTCGATTTTGAAGATTGCTTACCTCCGATTAAAGATTTAAGGAATCTAGCGTAAATATTATAAATAATTTTTTAACCTTAATTTTTAAAATAATTTGTACAACATGCATTTTACAGGATCAACTATAACTATGGAAAAGGTTTAACCAAAGAATTCATAGACAGCTTGCTTTTTTGTCAACAATTAGAAAAACTTGAAATTTGGTATGAAGACAACAGGAGTGAATCACCAAGCTATGTTAGCGAACACGGAAGTGAATTTGAAAATTTAATCCAAGTTCTGCCTAAAGTAAAATTTAAAAAGAAAAATTATTTTGTATTTGTTGGGGAAAAAATATAATGTTTAATTCAATTTTTTTTAGATGACAAACTTATTTGTTTGTAAAATACAACACTATGATCTAGCTAAAAAAATAGCAGATCAATTTATGAGCTTGTACGAGACGTAAGTTATTTTCGTGTTTACTTTTATTTAATATCAAAAAAATTATTTAATTATTGTTTTGTTTGTAGGATTAAAGAAAGGAAACCAGCGTTTAAGGGGAGTAAAGTGGTCGCCACCTGTAGACATTAAGCACCATTAATTTTGTGTACAGTGCTGGCAGCTGGATACTTAAAAGTATTTGGGTTTCTAACAGAAATTTTTGTTCTTCCAAAGGTTTTGCTTTTTTGGTTGTACTGAAATAAAATTTTATATGTTTACTTTTTTGACAGGTACTTATTTGTTTTTAAAAAAATGAATTAATGATTTAATGTTTTTCTTTGAGAAAGAGTTTTTTCATAAGCGTAAAACGTTAGAGATGTAATTGAATAATAATTTTATTACGTTTATTACTCATAATATGCGAATAATATTGTTATTATCAATCACTTTCTTCAATCCGTTTATTTTTCATTATTATTATTAGTTTTGTCGCTCACCTTTTATTCTACAAATGAACTGGCCCTGATTACGTCACTTGTTGAGCGCTATTCTGTGGCCGCTCTGATGCGCTCAAATAAAGCGCTCAACGCAGATAGCGCGTGTGAACTTGTGGATGAATGGTGGGAGAAGTTTTTTTTTTCTGCGCGTTATGATGAAGTTTTTCCAAAATCACAATGACTTTATCATCCATTACATGGAATAGTCAATGGATAAATGATACATTTCAATAAGAAATTATTATTTTAAGCGTGAGGCAAAAGTAATTATATTTATGCATGTAAATCGTGTTTCAATGCAGCGACTACCGTCTTCCCTCGTACATAAGCCTGAGGCCAATGTTTGGTATAAAAGCCACAGGGGGGCTTTTATACCAATCAT
>JAQGAY010002617.1:0-10061 GCA_034698085.1 Polydesmus angustus
GGAGTAAATGCGGGAGCCCCACTATGCCCTCCCAAAACACACTCGCCCCCTTTACTCGCACAGTGTGTCTGGGCATACATGTAAAGCTTCATCTTAGATTTTTATATATTAAGATACGATTTGTAAATAATTTGGAATATTTGAAAATCAATATATTTTTATTAAAATTGTTTAGCTCAAAATATTTTGGACTCCTTTTTATATTCCAAACCATTTAAAGTTGCCCCGGTAAGCAATAATAATTCAAAAATATTTTTCTATCAACTTTTAATTAAAAAGATTAAATTAAATAAAGTCGTTCCTGGTCGTGGTTTATCGTGTTTTTTTCCGGTAGTACTTTTAAATATCACCAATTCAGTTATGTCGAACCCCACCTAATATAGTTTTAATGTGTTTATTTTATTCAAGCTGAAGAAAAAAAAACATAATGAATATTATAATTTATAAATATTTGAAAGTACAATAGATATTTATGACTGGCTATCATCTTCCCCCCCCCCCTTCTAATTACTAATAATTTGCATATCCAAACTTTCACGGTGCTTAATTTAAGTTAAGATAAATTCGTTAAAACTCAAAAGATGTTACAAATAAGTGCGTCCACATATATTTCTTATTGAAAATGATAGAAAATTTTAAGGAACAAAATACTGTAGGCCTATAGACAAGAATTTTCAGAAAATTCTTTGCGAGACGGCTGGGTGAATTGAACATTTTGCCAACATTGTGGATAAGTCTGGAGAGTTAAGGTGAAAAAGCGTGCAAAATGATGTTGAAACACAGGAACCACTTTCATTGTGGTAAAACTCTTAAACATTTAAATAATAAAAAAAAAATGTTTATGCTTGAAATATTTAAATTAGTGTGCTTTGACCAAACACTTTCAGCTCTTAAAAACTATGCTAGAAAACCGTTGACAATATTATAAAAGTTTAATTTTTGAGAAAATAGGGCTCAAAAATTATCCCAAATCTAAACACAAAAAAAAAATATCATCAATGTCCTACTCCAACACAATTAAAAACGTACTAAGAATATATCACTTGAAAATGACATAAAATATAGTTTAAGTTTGGTTATCTCAACTTCTGCTGTTAGTGCGCTTTAACAACTACTTTACAAAATAAAGTGTCATTTTCGACGAGATTTGCAGCTTCTTCGACTTTGCAGATTTCAAACTCGTACTCTTTTTTGTTTTTAATAACTTCCAAAATCGTCTTATAGATGCCTCGCTCAGGGTCCTTACGGTTCATCAGGGTCAACGTGGTCGAGTGAGGAAATGACTTGGACAGTTCAGCGTCAAACATGCCCGTTAGGAACGATATAATTGCAATTAGCATTCTTTTTCCTTTCACTTCTTCTTTCAAAAATATTTCCACTTGGACCCTGTATCCACGTGGACTGGTGTAGAAGTAAGGGTTTTTCTGATAGAATCCGAAGTAAGATTTTCTTAGCTCTAATTTTCTTTCATAGTTTTCAATCTTCCATTCCAATATTCCATCGTACGAGTGGACGTGTTCAGTCATCTCAAATGGTTCTACGTAAATTTCAATCCTAACGAAATCTTTGACTTTGTATTTCAGATCAGTGAATTCAGATTTATGACCTAAACATGTTTCAAAGGCCAACGAATAGTTAAATGCTGTATCGAATAAGTAGCCCATTTTGAAGCATTTCTCATTGTTCAAGTAATAGTCTTTTGTCAAGTAAAATACTTGAGGAACGGGTGAAAGATCTTTCAGTTGACATTCATCTTTTGACACATCTTCCACGGAGAGCGATATGTAAACGCAGCCATCTTCCTTCAGCTGTAACTTAGCTCGAGCTTTGACAGGAAAGAGGCCCCACTGGAACACTTCGCTTCTCAATGCAAACGTTTTTTTAGCCAAAGTAGTCGCAATTCCATTAATTTGGCACTCGTGGCTGCGTGAGAAACAATGACTTTGAGTGAGCAGATTAAAACAGTTCATCTACAATTTAAACATAACGATTATTTTATAATTCATTAAACTTTACGAAGAAAAAATATCCAACCTTCAACTTATGCATGAATGGAAGTTGATGAAACATTGACGGTTCCTGATGAACAATTTTCTTCCTCTTAACCAATTGCTGCTCGGCTGCCATTTTCTTATCCTCGATCTCCAACTGCTTTTTTTGTACTCGAAGATCTCGATCGTTTGATTTCATCTGTTCCGATAGAGTTTCTTGTCCTGTTCTCAAGTGCGCTACTTCGTCTTCCAGTTGAGTTTTTGTGGTTTGAAAAGCTTGTTCACTCTTTCTCAGCTGCACCCAAATGGCTTCCGTTTCTTTTTTCAATCGGTCTTCTACCATGGAACGGACGACGGTTGAGATGGTCTCGGTCACTCCAGTAAATGTGCCATTCACTTCCGCCATCTTCATCTCGTGAGACACGTTCATCTCTTTCACCTGTTAATTCATTTTCAGGTTAAAACATTAATAATTAATAAATTATCTAAATGAAACTTACTATCTCTGTCTTCAACTCCACATTTCCTTTATTGAATTCCGTTTTATTCATTTCCAATTCCTTTCCAACTTCTGCTTTTAAATTAAATAATTTTGTATCCATTTCTTCCATCAGCTTCGCCTTCATTTGGTCCATTGTCGTCTGCAAATCAGCGTTGAACCCTTCCAATTTCTTGTTAACTTTTAGTAGATCTTTGTAACCCTGATAATAATAAAAATTAATTTAATAAAAATTGAATATTTATTATGAAACCAATCAAAGGTTGTGTACTATTAATAGCGCAGTTTCTTTCAAGTTTTTGCAGCTTGGAAAATGCGTCTACAAAAGAAATTATAAGATGACTACATACTGTACTTGTTACCTAGTTAATTAGATGCTGTATAGTCACCTCTATGTCATGGTGGGAAGGGTTCGTGGTCAGCGCCTGACCACACCAGCGTCTCATTCACATACTCCAGCGGCCATTTCATCGAACCCCGATCCTCCTCATTATCCCCATCTGAAGAAAAAGAATTAAGTTATTTTTTAAAAGATTTTTTGTTAATTTTACCCACCATCTCTACGATAATAATCGGAAGTCGCCATTGAAGTTTCTGTCTCAATTTTTTTTAAATCTTTTTAATTCTATAGTACTTTTAATAAAAAAATTAAATTGGAATTTAGTTTATTTTGAATTATTATCTCGCTTTTAATTTTAAAGTCTGAAACTTAATAAATACGTTTCGCAGTTCTTCACTTTTTTCGAATGAATCAGCAAAATTCTGAACGTATTTTATCAGCGCCTAAAAACTTAATTCAAGTCGTAAATTTACCAAATAATAAGTTGATATTCTTTACCTATTTGAATAATGGAAATGTGTCCAAGAAATCAATCACAGGTTTAAATCAAATTAGCCGACTAGGTGACACACAAAAAATGGAAGTTGAAGATGGAATCACAAGGCAGAAAATGTTCAACCGCCGTTCGGTCACGTGATAAAACGAGTGGCGCCTATGTTTGACCTTTGACGTTTCTACACATCCGTTAGCTACTTTTCCCACATTCAAATGTCACTTGAAGAGTGGAGGGAGAAGGAGAGGAATGCTGCATTATCGTTTCAGAGGGTAGAACAATCCCTCTAATAATACGCTTATTACACTGTAAAAATACAATCAAATTTTTTTTTTTTTTCAAATAATAATAATTATTATTGTTTATTTTTACTAACTGGCATTTATAAACGATCACCCGTTAATTAAAATTTTTAACAAGTCTAAATGAAAAAGCGCCACAACTCGCAAGATATACAAATTTAATATTAATCTTTAATAATAAAAAAAATACTAGGCTACTTAAATCAAGTGCCAATTATAATGTATACTGGCTTTGATGTAGCTGAAAAATGCGCTGAAATCATTTCTGGCAGCTCAAATGAACATTGTTAATCATGACTTATAATATTATACTAAGTTAACTTTGATATTATAATAAAATTGTTGAAAAATTTTTTTTTTAAAACGTTATAAATTGAAAAAAAAAAGTATGATTGTTTCAACGGTGCTTTAAATGGTTATAATGTTTGTTACTGCGATTGAATGACCTTATTACAAAATAAAGTGTCATTTTCGATTACAATTTCCATCAATTTTCGCTTTAACAAAAGTGAAATAATTATTTATCACGTTTATATAACCAATTGAGTTATGTCAAACCACATTTGGTTTCACCAACAAGTTGAGTTCAAAAAGTTTCGCAAATGTAAACACGAAATATTATTTGCTAACTTAATCGAACACAAATTAAAAAAATGGCCATTAAGAATATTATTGAACTTTGAAATGACAAAAAATATAATATAAATAAGCTGTTTCATCCTTTCGAGCTTTTACCCATTTTGCTACGGCGCTCTAATAACCACTTTACAAAACAAAGTGTCATTTTTGATGAGATTTTCTAACTCTTTAATTTTGCATATTTCCAACGCGAAGCCGTTTTTATTTCCAATATTTTCTTACGGTTGATCAGGATCATGGTGATCTTATGGAGAAAAGACCCGGGCAGTTCAGCGTCGAATTCGCCGCTTACAAACACAACAGGTGCTGCTGGCTCGGTTTAACCTTGTTTACCGGGCCTTCACCAATGTAATATAATAAGAATGGAAAATGACATGATATAACTTAGTTAATTTTATCTTTTATTAACATCAAAGACTATGTAAAGGTTCACATAATGTAAATGTTATATTTTATACTACAAAATATGTTATCTGTTCTTGATACAACATTGCATTGGTGAGAACATTAAAAAAATTCAAATTCAAAATTCAAACGAAGAACTGAAACGGATGTAACTTCCTTACAACCACTTTGCACTTGTCCGAGTCGTAAAGAGTCAAAGATATCTCGTAATCGTTGGTCGAATAGGTCAGCTTCAATTGTCCGTTATTAAACAGCGAGTTCTGTTCGTCTTGGTTGATCAGTAATCGCCATAGATAATTGGGAGCGTAGTACACAGTTTCAAATCCGAAACTCTTCTCCTAAATTTCATGATTAATAATTATTAATGGTATAGTTATTAAAAAAATATAATTCGTTATTAATTAAGAAAAATACCTGCTATTACAGGAAGTGGTGTGTTCATTCGTGGAACGGCTCATCTGCAGTTGCCCCAACAAATCACCGTTGCTAATTAGGAACGAGTCGCTGGAATGCGCTGTCGACGGAAACATCTTTATATCCAGAGTCGGATCTTTCGCATTTTCGAATCCGCTCATTTAAAATTACATTATGACAGTTTAATTCAAGACAAGTTAAAACTACAAAATTTGAGTGGTTATTTTTCTTAATTAATAGATAGTAAAAAAGTTGTTCTAATTACCTGCTGAGGGATGCGTTTAACTGTCGCCAAGTCGAACTCTACCTCTGTCATTCCGTTATTTAAACCTGCCTACATTCATACACAAGATTATTCATATTTTAAAATTTTAATTACATTCTAAAATTTAAAAAAAATAGTTGCATACCATCTTTATTGAGATTTTTGCGGCAATTTTCTAGCACCGAGGATACAAGCTCAGACAAATGGAAAGTGAGGAGAAAATAATGTTTCATAAGAATTAATGTTAATACACCGTACAAGTGCATGTAGGGTTTTGTCTGAAGTACAAGGTCAAGTTAATGTCGGTCGTGGTTGTCAAGGGTTACCCGCACCACCCTCTCAGTGGAATCCAAACCCTTCTTCTAATGCTACTGTTGACAAGAAAAATTTTAATGAACTTGTTTATTAAAATACAGTACATGTACTGTTAAAGAACTGTACAATAACCGAACATCGAAATTAGTAGATTGACTACTGTAATAATAGTGTGGATTTTAGTACAATTATTTAGTTTTGGCACCGATTTTTAAGAAGATTTCATTTATATTCTATGAAAGACAGTACACACTGTTTTAATATTCAAATTCAAACAGTTCTAGAAATCTTATCATCTGATTAAAGTAGTAGCTCATTTTTTAAATAAATTACGTTCTTATAATACTGTATACAGTAAATGTACTGACATTAAATTTTGAGTTTTTAAAAAAAAAATTGCGAGAGAAACTACAACAGATTTTTTTCGTTCATTGTAATGACGAGGTGAAAGGTCGCGCAGTTGTTATGGAAACCGCACATAATAATTTCAAGTTTAAGGCGTGGTTACACTGTTCAGTGTCTACTGCAGTTTTCTTGTGTTGCTTAAGCTAAACAAACACTAAATGACTAATTCAAAAATTAGTTTATTCGTCCCTCCCAATAATTCTTAAAAATGTGTTACGTATGTTTTTTAAAGCCTTTTCAAAACAATTTCCTAACGACTTTAAGGAAAAAAGTTTTGTATTTAAGATTTTAAAATATTTACACATTTGTTGATGTTTTTGATAAAACCGGTTAATGAATTGAATTTTCGTACCAATTTGAACTTAAAGAGAAAGAACATAAAAAATTCCACAAAATTTATTATATGATTAATAAACTTTAATTATCTAAAATCCAAACTATAAAATCAAAAAAAAAATCAATACCTCGTAATGTTATAAAATTATGGTCATTTAATTAAACTTTAGAATGAACAGCTTACATGTTTGAAAATTCAAAACTAACATTTCTAAGGTTTCCTTAAACTCAAAACGAGTCATACTTTATGGGGAGCACTTTCGACAATTTGACCATCTACTTAGATGATCAGAAATATTGCTTCGGATCGAAGGACAGGCTTTCGCAAAACGACAATTTTCATCCTTGAAAAGCCTTCACTAACTTTACCCGTTGCTCGGCCGCAATGTGCCGTCATCTTGCAGAAGTAAAAGTGCAGTGGCTCCAGCTGACATTTGCTCTTCTGCGACTTGGTCCGAATCAAACACATCTTATAATCATTATCTTTCGTTGCGTAGCTCAACTTAAATTTTCCGGGCAAATAGTTGTCATTATTAAGGAACGAGTCGTTCGAATGCGTTTTCGACTGAAAAACTTGACATCGGGAATCGTTAATTTCCATTCATAAATCGGATCCACCGCATTTTGGAGTCCGAAATCCTTCTCCTAAAGATACATTAGTTTTAGTTTAATTAATTTCTTTCTCAAAAAAATTTTTTTTTGTTTCTAAATGATAGTAAAAGATTTGTCCTAACCATTTTAGTGATTCGTTTAGCGGTCGCTAAATCCAATTCTTTTTTTGCTGCTGCTGCAGCCATGTCTTTCTTCAATATTAAACCTTCGTCCTACATTCATGCACAGATAATTATTCAAAATTATTATTATAATTATTTACATCATTAAATTTAGTCATAAATTAGTTATAATAAGATATAGTTACCGTTTAATTTAAGATTTTCCAAGATATTTTATTGGCACCAAACACGAATCTCACAATCTCAAGCAAATGGAAAGTGAGTAGAAAATCCTTACCGGGTATAGGGAAACTTAATACTGTACACAGAAAAGTTAATTTAAAACACAAGGTCAAAAGATCGTTGATGGTTGCCCAGAGTAAAAACGTGTATGTAAGCTAACCACACACTCGCTCACTACTAAAAAAATTGTTATAGTTTTTTTGTTTGTAAATAAAAAAGTGCGGAGTGTAATAATTCTGCAATGTGCAAAACACTCATAATTTAAGTTGTAATATGTTTGGAATAATCTGCTGTAGGCCCATAGCTTGCCTAGCACGATAAAATTAAGAACAAAACTTTTAATAATGTTTAGTACCGGTATTATTTATTATGGTTAACAAAAGAGCAAAACCGTTACGGTATTATCATAAATTACAGTGAATGGACAAACCAAATTAGGCTACCGTACTTACACAAATCCTAAATAAGGGTTACATTTAATGCTTGAACGAAACCTATAGAATTAGGCTACACATTCTTAGAAATACTAAATTGTTTTCAGTTTAAAAAAACTATTACACTTATACTAAGGCGTCATCTTTTAAATCGAGAACGTATAGTGAATGTACCGTAAGACTAAAATTATATATCTGCCGCTTACATTTTAAGAACACAAAACAGAACTTTATTTCGAGGGACGAGACTCGATAGCAACCTTGTAATACAGATTAGAATCTCGTAAATACGGATCCAATTCGTAAGAGATGACCAAAAGGGCATTAAAATCGCTCTTATTCTTATCTGGGCGAAAAACGGATTTGTAGATTAAATCCTTCACGCTCTTATCCTGACTAAAGATGGTGAAAGTAATGGCGAAATAACACGGCTGTATTTTAGCTCCGCTCGGGTTGAGAAAGTGTAAAGTGGCGGATAATCCACTAGTGATATCGGGAGTCGACGTATTTGGTAATGTTGAGCAGTAGAATTTGACAATTATCAACTGCTCGAATAATCCACACTTGATCCTCGGACTCACGGAAAAGATTTTGTTGGAATCAGTTTTCCCCATCATTTGTCTAAACTTTTCGATTTTCCCTACTGCCATGTTGTTGTATGGCGATCGATATTCGATCATGGCTAATGGTTCCTGGTACAACTCCACGGTCAAATTCGTATCACCAAATAAGGTAAACTTGAAATGGAATTCGCATTCATTGGCATTAAACGCATTCATTGAAAAGGAAACTTTCTCATATAGGCCTCCGTTATAGCGGTCATGGTTGTACTTTTGCTTAATTTTGCAAACAAAAAACTGAAAGGGATTCAATTTATCTATTATCTTATTGCCTTTCTCCGAGTCAGTCAAAGACAATGTTATTTTCGATTCATATGTCGAACTGGTCAAATTCAAACGCCCGAATAAATCGCTGTTGTTAATCATAAATAAGTCGCTGGAATAAGCTTTACCCTGCAAATGCTCTATATCACTAATCAATAAACGCCATTGAAAAATCGGATCTTTTACATTTTCGAATCCGAAAATCATTACCTAAATTACAATTATTGAATTTTAATTAAGAAATATTGTATAAAAAAAAAAAGTTAGTCCTAATTACCTGTTGAGTGACTAGTTTAACGGTTGTTAAATCAAAATCTCCTTCAGCCGCAGCGGCAGCCAATGCGTTCTCTAAACCTGCCTACATTCATACACAATTTATTCGTATTATAAAAATTTATAATTAATTATTAATAATAATAATATTATTATGCATGAAGTATTAAATTGATCAAAAGTTATAATAGACAGTTACCATTTCTAAAGAGATTTTTCCAAGTTATTTTACAAAGCATCAAACACCAAGTGTCGCACCAACCACGAAACGAAAAGTCATACGCACTACTACGCAGAAGAGGTTTTTGCCGTGAACTTCAGAGGGAAAAATTATGTCGTTGGTGGTTGTCAAGGGTAACCGCACGTATCGTACAAAAACACTACCAGCTTTCTCACCCTCTGTGCAATCTAAACCCTCCCATTGCTACAGTAGACACCTTCGACCATGCAAGCGTTTCTCTAACAGTCTAACTAGACACGCCCTCAGCATTCTTTAACCTACGCTCGATTGAAGGAGTTTTTTTACTATACAGTACATCGCGGAAAAAAGAGAATCGATTTTTATTTCTAAAATTATAATTTATTATTATTTTGGAGCTGATTATAATGATTTGCATAATAATAACAATTATTATTTAGCGATGACAATTGAACAAAGAAACGTTGAAATTCAATGATCTTGAACAACATTTGAAAGATGTGTGTAATCGGGTGATCTACTATGCTTTTCAAATTTTTTTTAAAAAAAAAGAAAATCGTTCTATTTACATATTATTGAATTTTTTTAAATGCTGATCTAAGATCACTTTTTTTTTAAAAAATAAATAAATAATCCCTAAAAAGTTCTAACATCCACGTGGTTCACCATTCAATTACAGTAAAATCCGGTTATAACGATCTTCAAGAGACCGAGAAATCTGATCGTTATAACCGGATTTTGTTATATCCGGATTTGCTTTTTAAAAAAAAACTTTTTTTAAAAATTTTTGTAATTTTTTGTAATTTGCGGGTGATCCAAGCCACACTCAAAAATAACATTTTCCGCTAATTTTGATAAGATTATGGTAAATCCAAACACAAAAACATTGTGAAAATAAGAAAAATAAACTT
>JAQGAY010002618.1:0-10061 GCA_034698085.1 Polydesmus angustus
AGCCAGACCATAGCAGACACACCAGAATAAATCAGTAAAATGGAGCGCCATCTATCGGAAAATATTGCTCAAGGATTGGTTCAAAAGAGTCACAGGTTGATGAGCGGCCAGGGTCTCTGTGTCTCGCGCAGAAAGAACTTGAAAGTGGTTGGCTTGCGGTTCTGGAACTTAACTCAAAGAGTGTCTTTTTTTGCCCGACCTGAAATTTTGTTGTAGTTTTTAATTTGTGTGCGGCATTACGTGTAATATAAGTAGTCTACGACCAATGATACGTGGCTGTACTCCTGCAAGTTTGCATAGTCCCTTGTGACTATGATTTTGGCGAGTTTTTAATTAATACAGTAGCATAAAGCCGTTGAATCACTTGTAAAATTATTGTGATCTAATTTCAACATTTCATTTATCAAAGTTTGAGAGAAACACTGCATATCGATGTACGAAGAATAAGTAATCAATAGGCTTGGGGAGAAAATGCTTGATAGAAACGAGCACACGCGCCTTTTGTGGAGGAAACTATGATTTTAAATGCGACAATTTTATAATCTTTTAGGATGAAACTTGTTGATTTTACTTTATTCATGCGAATTTTTTTGCTCATTGGAGTCATTAATGTTGATGCCAATAACGATACAACATGTGCTACAAATTTAGAAGAAAATTCACAATTACTTTTGACAGAGTTTAAATCAACAATTGTTCAAAATGGTATTATTCTTTTATTTTATGTATTAATGCCTAATGACTAATAGTTTACGAATGTTTACTTCGAATATTATACTGAATTTATGTGTGACCCATTTTAAAAACGTTTGTTTAATTATTATAGAATATATCGTCATGTTTAAGAATTATTTTAAGAAGAAAACGCGGGATAAATACATTGCTGCTGCCTTGTCATCATCTGGCATTGAATCGTGGAAAATAATTCCCAGATTTAACGCGGCTAGTGATTTTCCGAGCGATTTTGATGTGGTGGAAGTAAAGTTTAATGCACAAATTACTGTAATTATAAAATTATTTGATTATGTTTAACTTTCTTGAAATTGCAGCTTAAAGAAACTGAACACCGCAATGGTTTAGAAGCTTTGTTAAGTCACCCCTATATCAAACATGTTGTACCACAACGTCTTGTCACAAGAAATATTAAACAAGTGCCAGGTAGATATTAAACAAATGCTAATTATTAAGTAAATACTTGTTGCAGATATTTGAAATCCTTGTTTTTATTGTTTAAAGAAAATGTTTTTAACACAAATTCATCCGAAGATAGCTTAATATGCTCAAATTCATCTAATTGTCAACAAACTTGGCAGTCCTCTAGATCAAAGAGAACTAGTTTGGCAATGGTAAACTAATTGTTGTAAATTAAGTTAAAACTTGTAATACCGGTTAATTTTTTGTGTTTCAATTTTCTTTTTAGGGAAATGCTTTTTGGTTTTCATCGGAAAATTATTCTAGCCGAAAGTTACTTCGGTCAATTCCTCGACAAATAACGCATGTATTGCAGGCAGATTCTTTATGGTCGTTAGGATTTACAGGTTTTAATATTAAATGTTTTGAAGTAATATTACGTGGTTTAAATTTGGCAATTTCAAGGTGCTGGGGTGAAGGTAGCGGTGTTTGATACCGGTTTGTCAAAAAATCATCCTCATTTTAAAAAAATAACGGAAAGGACAGATTGGACGAATGAAAAAACGTTGGAAGACGGTTTGGGTCATGGTACATTTGTCGCCAGTTTAATAGCTAGTTCGAAGGAGTGTTTAGGATTTGCTCCCGATGCTGAACTTCACATTTTCCGAGTTTTTACAAATAATCAAGTAGCATTTTAAATTTGCTTTATGTGACTTTAATTTTTAATAACTGTTTTTTTTAGGTATCGTACACATCTTGGTTTTTGGACGCATTTAATTATGCTATTTTGAAGAAAATTAATGTTTTGAATTTGAGTATTGGAGGACCTGACTTTATGGACCATCCATTCGTTGATAAAGTGTGGGAATTGACGGCGAACAATGTTATAATGGTTTCTGCCATTGGTAATGATGGACCTCTTTATGGGTGTGTTTTACTTCTTTTATGAGGTTTGTCCAATAAATTGCAGTCCAGTAACCTATTTAACGTTGTTGCTCAATTTGATTAATTTTAGTACTTTGAACAATCCAGCTGATCAAATGGACGTGATTGGTGTTGGTGGAATTAACTTTGAAAACCAAATCGCCAGATTTTCTTCAAGAGGAATGACTACTTGGGAGTTACCTGGCGGATACGGAAGGATTAAGCCTGATATTGTTACTTACGGATCGTTAGTGAGAGGATCGGGTATAAAAGGAGGATGTCGGACACTTTCGGGAACAAGCGTTGCATCTCCTGTTGTTGCTGGAGCGGTCACTTTATTGGCAAGGTAAGAAAACTTAAGTGATATAAAATCATTTTAAAACGATTAATTATAGTAATATATTTTTAGCGGCGTTCTTCATCGAGGAGATATCATTAATCCAGCCAGTATGAAACAAGCTTTAATGGCTTCTGCAACTCGAATTCCTGGTGTAAATATGTTTGAGCAGGGTATGGGAAGATTAGATCTCTTGAAAGCCTATCAAATACTTAATAATTATTCACCACAAGCCAGGTAATTTATAGATACAAATTGTTTCGAACTATAATGATTATATTTGTAGACGTATAAAAATAGCTTTTTTTTTAATAGTTTGTTTCCAAGTTATATTGATTTAACAGAGTGTAATTATATGTGGCCGTATTGCACTCAACCACTTTACTATAGTATGATGCCTACAGTTGTTAACGTTACTATCTTAAATGGCATGGGAGTTTCAGGTCAAATTACTGAAAAACCGAAATGGCATCCATACATCCAACAATTTGGCAATCATCTTGAAATTGCTACTGTCTACTCGGATATTTTATGGCCATGGTCGGGGTATTTAGCCGTTTACATTGGAATTTCTAAAGAAGCCGCAAATTGGGAAGGTGTAGCACAAGGCCATATCAGTATAACCGTTAAAACTAACCAAAAGCATAGCGAAACTGAGCCGTTGTTATCAACAGTTATTTTGCCTATTAAAGTCAAAATTATACCTACGCCACCTCGAAAGTAAAACTACTTTTAATTTTTTAAAGTATTTAATTTGTATTTACTGAATTAATGTTAAGAAAGCGAATTTTGTGGGACCAGTATCACAATCTTCGATATCCTCCAGGCTACTTTCCACGCGATAATTTAAGAATGAAAAATGATCCATTAGATTGGAATGGGGATCACATTCACACTAATTTTAAAGATATGTATCAACATTTGAGGAATATAGGATACTACGTTGAAGTTCTAGGTGCCAAATTTTTTATTAATACTTTTAATGAAGTTGAAACATTTTGTAAATTATTAGGCCATCCATTTACTTGCTTTGATGCTACTAATTACGGAACTATCTTGATGGTTGATGGTGAAGAAGAATATTTTTCTGAAGAAATAGCGAAGTTGAAGAAAGATGTTGATGGAGGGCTATCTGTCGTTGTTTTTGCTGATTGGTATAATACTACTGTAATGAAAAAAGTTAAATTTTTTGACGAGAATACTAGGTAAACATTTTTTCTTATTCAATTGACATTTAAATTAATTTACAATAATCCCTCACTTTTAAATTGTTTACCGAAAACAGGCAATGGTGGATGCCTGATACCGGTGGTGCAAATATTCCTGCTTTGAATGATGTTCTATCAAACTGGAATATGGCTTTTGGGTAAAAATAATAAAAAAAAATATTTTTCGAAATTTGCTTGCATTTATTGTATTAATATTTTTACTTTTAGTGACTCCATTTATGAAGGAGAGTACACATTGGGAGATCATGAAAGTGAGCTTGATTTTAACGGATTTTAACTTGTTTTGAAAATATTAATGTATTAAATTTTAGTGTATTATGCTTCTGGAACTACCATTACAAAATTTCCAAGTGATGGTTTATTGATATCGAGAACCTTAAAAGATCAGGGTAATTTAAATTTGTTACACTATGTTGTAGTAAAATAATGCAGCACAGAAGAAATTAGAAATTCAAGTTTCCTTAAAACCTATTTTTGATTTGTACTCTATTAATGACCAATATATTATCTAATACCTTTATATCCAACTAATCAGTGATAATAAGTATCTATTTGTTGTATACTATTTTTAAAAAAAAAATTGTAAATTTGTTTAGGAATGGAAATTCTGCAAGAAAATTCTCAAGTAGAACTAGAAGTGCCAATTTTGGGGCTTTATCAGACCAATAATAGCCAAACCGGTGGAAAAATTGTTTTATATGGCGATTCTAATTGCATTGACAATAGTCATAATCAAAAAGGTAAAAGCGTGAATGTTTGAATGTGTATATTTTAAAGCCTGAATTTGAAAAAAAAGATAAATTACTTTTAGATTGTTTTTGGATGCTAACAGCTATGCTGGAATATACTTCTATGGGTAATTTACCGCCAGTTTTGTTGGATATGAAGCGATTTACTATAAGTTCAACTTATGATTTACCTGTGCGAATGGAAGGTGAATATTTGATTGACAGTAGTAAATTGTGCATAATTTGATAAATATTATAAATTAGGAAATCATCTTTATCGTTATTCTAAAGTTCTTGAAAATCATGTTGGAAGTATGACAACAAGAACTTTGCCTCCATGCCCTTACATTAGCTGGTTACAGCCTTTGCCATTAAATAAATCAGCCCCTATGTAATAATGTATTTAAATTATTTCAAAAATAAGTTATCGTATTGATTTTTTTTTGATCATTTGCAGAAATTTATTTAAAGCTCAAAAGTTATTATCGGTGGATTTTGACAGCAGTCTAATTGATTTGAAGCCCGCTGATAGTTTTCCTTCAAAATATCTCGGTGATTCGTCTTGGGAAAATAAGAACTTGAACTCAGACTTTGATGAAAATCAGCCTTTTTCAGTATTTACTATCTCAGGAATTTTAATTGTTTTAATTTGTCTTGTTTATTACTTTTTTAAAAGAAGACACAGACCGAATAGAAATCGAATGAGAATTCGTAAGGCGTTTCAAATTATGGTTGGTCTTTCACCGACTGTATGATGCAATACTTTTTAAAAAACACTACATAAACCACAAACATCTTATTTGTTATAACATTAGGTTTTTCTAATTAGAAGATTTGTGATATTTGATGAAAGTTTGATTTTTCAAAAAAAAAAAAGAATTTATTGTGTTAAATTATATTTATTAGTATTTAAATTTATTTCAAATTTTTAAGCATTGTAAATTATGTATAAATGAAAATTAAATTTTGGTACAATCTTTAAAATGATAATTAATTTGGCGATGGTAATTTTTCATACCAGATTTTGCTTATAATAATAATAGTACGTCGATACTCATTTGGTGTTAATTATTTCTTTCATATTATTTTGTTATAATTATGAAAAAAATTATTCATTTAGATATGAGCGAAATAGTAACATTTAAATTACATAAAGCTACTTAAAACTAGTTGTAGCGATTAAAATTTATATTTTTTTAAAAAAGTAATTTTGTTTTTGGGGAAAAGTATATCGATGATTAGCTTATCGATTGTGTACAGTGAAATCGATTTCCAACCCGCCTTCATTTGCCTTCATTTTGTATCGTCATGACATAGTAACCCTATGGTCATGGATGTAGATAAAAATGAATTTAAAGTTTCTCGTTTTTCTTTTAATTTTTAACTTTTTATGTCCTTTTTGTGAATGTGTGAACATATTTAAATACAACCTTGATAACTTTGAACGTAAATATGGATCATTTAGCGAAAGAGAACGTTTGGGAATGGTGGAAGAGGCGAAGAAAATGTTTTATTTCGCGTATGATAATTACATGCAATATGCATTCCCAAAAGACGAATTAGATCCGATTCATTGCATAGGAAGAGGACCAGACGACAACCCGTAATTTAGCTGCAATATTGCGAAGTTGTAGTAATATTTTTTAACTCTATTATTTTATTTTTAGTAATAATATAAATATTAACGATGTCTTGGGCGATTATTGCTTGACATTAGTTGATTCACTGGATACGCTTGCTGTAATTTAATATTTATTCACTTTATATTGATAAATTATTTTAAGATTTATTGATAATTTTATTTCAAAGGTATTTGGAAATGCCTCAGAATTTAAACGAGCCGTCAAATTAGTAATTGAAAACGTGTCATTCGATAAGGACAGTACTATTCAAGTTTTTGAAGCAAATATTAGGTAATTAATGCAGTAATTTTTATGTAAATGTTAATATTAATTCATTTAATGGTTGCATTTGCTGGTTTAGATTGTTAGGGGCGTTATTGTCAGCTCATTTGCTCATAACTGATTCCAATCAACCATTTGGGGATCTCGTTCCAGATGGTTACGATCAAGAACTTTTAGATTTAGCTAGAGACTTAGCTACTAGACTTTTACCTGCTTTTGAAAATACTAAAACTGGCATTCCGTTTCCAAGGGTTGTTATAATACTTAGCACATTGTATGACAAATTTATCTTATACATTTTTTTTATAGGTAAATCTTCGAGATGGTGTTCCAAAAGGATGTACTACTCAGACGTGTACTGCCGGTGCGGGAACCCTTTTATTGGAGTTTGGGATATTAAGTCGCATTTTGGGTGATCCAGTATTTGAAGGTATGGCAAGAAGAGCAATTTCAGCTTTATGGAAATTACGATCCGAAAACACAGGATTGCTAGGTAAATATTTACAGTTTGTTTTAAAAAAGTGTTTAATACAGTATACATAAGCCAATAAAAAGAACAAAATCGGCTAAATGAATGCTAAAGTGAATGTTAAAAATAATATAAACTAAACCAGAAGTACCCCTATCTCAATATTTTGATGTTAACGTAATTTATGTTTTTACTTAGGAAATATTGTTGACATTCAAAGTGGGCGTTGGATCAGTAAGCTGAGTGGCTTAGGTGCTGGCTTAGATTCATTCTATGAATATCTTTTAAAGGTTATATGCTTATTATTGGTAATTGTTTTTTTTTTAAACAAGTTTTTATTTTATGACAATTTAAAGTCGTATATATTGTTTGGAGAGGAAGAAGATTATAGAATGTTCAACGAAAGCTATCATTATATTAAACAATATATGAGACGAGGGTATGGATATACTGTATTTTAATTCAGTTTGAAATGAAGAGTTAATCATTGGGATTTTTTCGTTTGGTAGTCGTCCACATTGTAATCAAGGAGCTGGTGATCATCCATTGTACGTAAATGTTGACATGAACAGCGGTGCGACTCAAACGACTTGGATAGATTCTCTTCAAGCGGCCTTTTCCGGCATTCAGGTTCTTCAGGGAGACATCGAAGAAGCTATTTGTGCTCATGCTCTGTATTATTCAATTTGGAGATTATATGGAGCTTTACCTGAACGATTTAATTGGCAGAAAGTATCGGCTGACGTGTGGTTTTATCCACTCAGACCCGAATTAGTTGAATCTACCTACCTCCTCTATCAAGCTACAAAAAATCCCTTCTACATGCATGTTGGAAGAGATATTTTATTCAGTATCAATAACCATACTAAAGCAAAGTACATTAATGAAATTTTTACTTGTTAGTTCCGTTTTCAAAGATTTTAATTTTTGAACAGGTGTGGCTATGCGACCATACATAATGTGGCTGATAAATCTTTAGAAGATAGGATGGAAAGTTTTTTCTTAAGCGAAACCTGTAAATATTTATACCTCGTGAGTTACTGTTTATATTGATAATTTAGTTTTATATAGCAATTCGCCCAATGTATTCATATTTTTAAATTTTTCATTTTCTAGTTATTTGATAAAGAAAATTATGTAAATAAACACGCTGCGAAATATATATTTAGTACGGAAGGGCATTTGTTCCCGGTGGACAATCGTTTCAGAAAGAAGTGGTCAGTTGATTCAGAGATAAAAAAGGAATCGAATTACGTGTTATATAAAGAAGGCGACGTCATTCGCGAAGAGAAGCCAATTTATGCAGAAAACAATGCTAATAACTTGCTCAGTAATCGCTCTTACCTCGGTGTAAGTAAATGTCAAGTAATTTAAAAATATTTTAAACTGTATTCATAAGTTTATTACTTTTTAATAGTGTGATAGGATTGATGAAGAGAGACAGTTTTTCTTGCCATTGAAGCGCGTATATTTTTCACAGATTTTAGCTGCACTTGGCTTGGAACATTGACATTGGTAAAACACATGTTTTAAAGTGCCTTTTTTACTATAATATTGCAAATGTGATGATAGTGAGATTTGCAAAATTGCTTTAAGTGATTAATTTTGCTTCAATTCCTGGTCATTAAAATTTTAATAATATATTACGGTACAGAAATTTAGTTCGAACTAGATTTTACCCAACCTATAAGAACTAAGTTAATTTTTATCAACTTTTAGTTTGTCTGATTTTCCATCTTTCATTTCTTCTTCCCTCATTACGAATTTTTGAACCTTTCCACTCAATGTTTTCGGAAAGTCATTAACAAAACGTACAAATCGAGGTATTTTAAAATAAGAAATCTATAAAATTATTATACATGTACAATAAATCTGAAAATGAATAACCTAAAAATGTACAATTATACAATACCTTTCCTTTGCAAAACTCAACAAGTTCATCTTTCGTCATAGTTTCATTTTGCGAACATTTGACCCAGACACAAATTTCTTCGTTTAACCTTTTATCTGGAACTCCAAAAACCTTAAGTATACATTATTTTATAAACAATTATCTTTCTTCTATAAACTTTTTTTTAAAAAAATCTTACATAAGCTTCTGATATTTTGGGGTGCTTCATCAATAAATCTTCAACTTCCTTTGGATATACATTTTCTCCTCCGCGAATTATTACATCTTTGATTCGATCAACTATTTGAAGATAGCCATTCTCTAACATTATCCCTAAGTCTCTATGTAACAATATAAAAATTATAAATGTAGTTAAAACTAAAAATTTCTTACCCTGTCCGATACCATCCATCAGATGACAGAACTTCTTTAGTCTTTTCTTCATCTTCCCAATAGCCCATCATAACTTTGATACCTCGCACACAGATTTCGCCTTTTTCTCCTTTCGTAACAATTCGCCCTTCCGAGTTGATGATTTTGATCTGTAATATTATTATTTGCAACATAAAACTTGAAATTTGACGTTTTAAGACAATTGGACGTACTTCGGTATTGTCCATTGGTGGACCGCAATTGTTCACACTTTGATCCCATGGTCCATCAGCAACTGTAGCAGTTGCTCCTCCTGAAGTCTCGGTGGCGCCATATGAAGTCTGTATTAAAGCTGTTTTTAATACTTTGAACAATCAATTATTAGCTTACATACTGTAATAGTTTCACATTTCCACACGTCTTTTATCCGTTGAAGAAGAGGTGCAGGACAAAGAGATCCTCCCATTAGAACTGAAAATAATTATATTAAAAAACAATCGGAATTATTATAGCTGTTCAATGTTTAAATTAAAGACACTATAAGTATTAGGATACTTTTTGTAAGTGTTGTGCAGTCTGTTTTTTGAACATTAGGGTGATCCAACATATCGACGAACATTGTAGCAGTTCCTTGAAGCGCGTCACATCTTTAATTAAAACACGTTAATAACAATTGAAATACACATTTCTACGAATATACTGTAAAAAAAATACTGAGTTACTTTTCACTTTCTATTGCTTTAATAGTTGCTGCAACGTTGTAATACATAGAAGGTAGAATGACAGCATTTCCATTGGCAATTGCACTATGTATCGTTGCAGCACCAAACATATGAAATAGTGGTAATGGATTATTAACTCGAACTGGCTGAATAAATTACAATTATTTAATTTTAATAGGATTAGACAAGATAAAATAAAATACTTTTAGGGGGTCATACTGAAACCGAGCTCTATTTTGATAAATAGAATTAACTAGAGTGAAATGCGAAAGCATTGCAGCTTTCGGTTTTCCTGTAGTTCCCTGAATAAATTTTATAAATTGTTAAATGTTTTAAAAGTACGATTGGATAGTA
>JAQGAY010002619.1:0-10060 GCA_034698085.1 Polydesmus angustus
AAATCACCCGCGAACTACATGTATCGTAATAGCAGAGGTCTCAATTACGTCATCTTGATGAAATTCGTACTTTACTTTTTAAGTGTAATTTTCCTCGATCAATTTATAATAATTGTGTTAGGTAATTAATTAATCTAAAATCATTATATATTTTATACCTGACTCAAACACAACAGAAACGGTATTATTAAGATTGTATTATTACAAATTCAAAACTAGCTTGAATGACGTCACAACGTATATCGATGGATGCCGAAACTATACCGACCTCCGACCTCGTGTAGCGACTTATTGGTACCGACCCAAAATGGTACCGACAAATGAGGGGTACGACAAAAGACTCACTTGACAAATGATACACAATATACATGTACAAAATTATAATGATGTATCCTTCGTCGTACCCCCATTTGTCGATACCATTTTGTGTTGGTACCACGCTAAGAACAATCATGAGAAAATTTAATGAGACCTGAAATTATTGAAGCCTGAGTTTTATAAGCCCATATGTCATACTGTATACACACATTTATGAGTTGATAATAAAATGTAATGTACAATATTATATCGACGATGATTTCTCGTCTTTACCAGCACTACCTATGTTATTATGTTTAACTAAAATAAATAAATCTAAATCTTATTCATCACCTGCAAAAAGTGATTAATAATAATTATTCTTGTATTACGGAAAAGTGGTCATTGTTAAAGTTTATTGTTTACAGGTACTTTCAAATTAAAATACCTAAAAACTGGACAGCATAGCCTACACATAACTCCTTAGTTTACATTTCAATTTTACACTCCGGACATCATGTTGCGGCTTTAATTAATTAACACATTGTACATAAATGCCATGTATTAAAGTTCTTGAATAATAAATTTCTTTCAAATAGTTTTATCAAGTCCTGAATTTCGTAAATGTATTCGCACACACACTCGCTGTAGCATTAAATGTTACTGATAATAATTATCATTTATACTACAGCATCAGTCAGCATAAATCATAAAAACAAATCCAAAGCAACATATGGCAACCAATTTTAATAACTTATTTTAAGGAATGATCAGAGTAATATTTCATCAGAAAATATAAAGATAAAAATATCTGATAAATAAAAATAGTTTTTGTAATCGCGCTCAAAAGCAACAATTCATTAAAATTTAGAAAAAATATTACTTGGCATTATAAAAGCCGTCGCATAATTATAATTGTTATACTTTATAGCAAAGTACAGGTATTTTAAAATGGGGAATTTTAATTACTAAGGTACCTGTCGAATACCAAACGCTAACTTTGCAACTGAATACAAAAACTATTTTTTTTTCCAGAAAATATTGTACAAAACAAAGCTAATTTCACATTCTAGACCGGTTTCTAAACATTTCTACATTATAAGGAAGCTTTACATAGACCACTTTTAATTTTCTTTGCTTGTATTTGTCCATGGATATGTCGCAATAAGAATGTCTGCATTGGAATCATAATATTATATTTACATAATTATATAATTAAAAATTGTTGATTTAAAAACTTTAACTTTGTTCGCTTTAATATTGCACAAAATTAATAATCGTAGTAAAACAAAAACAAAACTAATTTCGATAATTACGCCTAACCCATTCACATAATTTATATGCATTTGCAAATTCAATATTGAATTTGGGTTTTTTTTAAATAAAAAAAATTTCAGTTATAGGAAGCACCCTTGTACCATTTAAAATACAGTATCTCATAAACCAGCAGTACGATATACAATAAATGTATATAATTTCTGATATATACCAACACTCAATATACAATTATGATAATTTTAAGAAAATCTTGAGAAGTTTAGATTTATTTAATGAATATTTTAGGAGCTAAGGTTGTCAAGAAAAATATACATTAAATTACATTAATTGTGTTCTTATTTACTGTACCAGTAATATTTTTAATAAGATTTTTCATAAATAAAATAAATTATACGAAGTACAGTACATATTATTATTTAAAGAAATTGTTTGCCAAAATAATTATGTTTACCTCAAAATTATTCCACAAAAACTAAAAAAAGTTTAATATAATCAAAAGAAATTCAATCTGGCACTCTATTAACTTAAGTACTTGTAGCTTTCGTCAATTATCACAAAAATATTTACGATTTTTAAATTTTAAACTAGAGCTAATGTAACAAGACAAGACTTTTCACGTCCCGAGCAATTATAAAATTCCCTAGTTTAATTAAATTTAATGTTATAATTAATTTTTTTAAATGTATAATTACAGTATTTGTATGCCAATAAATTTGTAAACATGAAAATAGTTTTAAAAACTAATAAAATAAATAATTTGAAACTGTAAATGACATTAATTTAAAAAAAAACAATAAATAATGGTCGTAAAGATGATTTCGATTCTTTAAATAAGGAATTTAAAACAACTACCGGTACTGTATTTTTATTTCTAAGATATTTCATCACGTCTATAATAACCGTCACGTAAAAAAACAAGGCGTGATTAGCTAGACTGGTTGGCACGATATTTTGAAAACAAAACTATCATTTCAAGGATATTTTTGATAGACAACTGCTTAACCCATCATTTTTTACTTTACTTTTAAGTTGCGTGTGCAAAATTACTAGCAGCGCAACATTATTTCAATAAAAATTATTGATTTTTAAAATATTTAAGCATTTTACATTGGTATTCACCAAAAAATATATTATTCGAGATTTAAATATCCGCAAGACATTTAGCGTTAACTCAACCAAACATTTTCACACTTGACTAAATTATGTGTACACGATCGTCCGATGCAAAAATAATAGGGACTGGATTTGAATGTACAAAGAGGAAGAATTTATATTGTAGGGTATAGATAAAGTCAGAAAAAAATTTATAAGAATAATGTCAATATGTACATTGCATCAATTTACAAACGACGATTTCATCGAGTTAGCGGAACTAGTTTAACCACAATGTTATTAAAAGTTCAGGTTTTATAAAAGATGCCAAATAAATACAGTAATTACATAATTAACGTAGAAAGCAAAGAGTAAAAAAAAATTGTTTAAAACCTTTTTAATGCTAGTTTTTATAAATAGGAATGTAATTAAATTAATTTCATTAAATTAATTTTTTTAAAAGTTTATCATTATTATTAGTTAATAAAACCTTAAATACACTACTCGTTAGTTTGTTTTCGTATAATTATTTATCGTCGAGGTTTGTTAAAAGTCTCAACAACAAGCAAAAAATGCACCAAAACCCATCAACTATAGTCAAATAATTATGCTTAATATAATAATATTATCACAAACATATCATTACAGTTGTTAATAGCCTATACATACAATTTTTCCCCTCCAAAATTTTGCACAAATATTCACACGAACGTACTTTTAAAAAAAATGAATGATTAGACTCCGATCTAATTTGTATAAACAAAAAATAGTAAAATAAAAATTGCCAATCACAAAATTTGTTTATATTGGCCGACTAGCAAAATGTCAAGCTTTTCCATCAATTGAAGCAGCTGATTGGAGTTTTCATTTATTAGCTTCAGAGTAAAAAAAAAATTTTGACCTATCATAAAAATAAAGCGAAAATAAAAACATGGCACTCCAGATTTGGCAGAGCTGCAAACACGTCTACAAAATAGACATAACGAAATAATAAATTGGTGACATAAATTACAAGATACCTCGTAGATGATTATAAAGAACGTTCGTGTGAACTTAACAAATGATGTTATAGAAATTTGTTTAAAATCGTTATATTTTTGATAATTTCTATGGTTTACTACAAACCAGATTTAATGTCAATTTGATGATTGAAATAAAATTGTCTAATCGCTTTTACAGTGTTACACCTGACTGTTAGCAAAGTGAGAAAATGCGTTTAGTTCAACAATTACATATCCGGGTCCCGCACAACTTAATCGAATCCAAATTTGAGCATTTACGTGATCCGGTGTTTGAAATTGCAAAAATGAATGCTTATAATACAATAAATTAAAATAAAAACTGTTTAGCCATTATACAGCGTCTATAAAAAAAATGGATTTTTAAGTTTGAGGGTTCAAACCATCAGATTATTAAAATAAATTCGCACGTCGAGATAAACAGGTGTATGTAAAAAAAACCCAACAGAATAAATTCAAATTAATTCAAGTATAGAATCTCAAATGCAGTAATTACCTTATTTATGGAGAGAAGAAACAAAAACAAATGAGATTTTAAATTTTTGGTTACTTTTTTTTTCTTCTTCTGTGAGTAAATTAGCGGGGGAAAAAATCGAGATTAAATCAAATTAGACGCCGTAGTGAAGAGAGAAACGGAAATGGCTATAAAAATTCTCTCTCCAACTCCACCGCCGACAGTTTCAGAGGTTTATGATGATCGCTAATGCTCAAATTACGAAATGCTGTTAAAGGTACAGTACCATCTTGACTTTGCCCTTCTACGGGCATATCCAAAAGTGTTCGGGAACCTCCAATACCACCACCGAGTGAACTTCCGCCAGGGGTAATAGGCGAAAAATGTAAACGAGCTGAAACATACGAACTATCCTCGCTAGGAGTGTTGGCACTCTCCGTCGGAGTCTGGTTCGTAGGTGTACCCGCGTTCGAGATTGTAACCCAACCTTTAGGAGAGTTTTGTCCGCCAACACTACTTCCTGCTCCTGACACCTGCACTGTTGTTGTATAGCTTTTCTTAGAATTCGATCCTCCACCTCCTCCTAAAGATGTCACTCCCGAAGATGAAGATGAAGGAGTGGATGATCCACCTGGCCAAGGTCTATTAATATCCAACGTAGTCGGTCTTTCGACAATCTCAACGTGACTGTGCCTGGGAATCCTAGGTGGAGGATGAGGAGATGTGACTCCGCCACTAGTGTAATTATGATAATAATTACCACCTACACAATGATCATCATTCATGTTAGCGCGATGTAAAGGTGAATTAACACATTCGAATTCTTCGTCTTCGAGCAAAAACGATGGATTCACGTTACTTGATGTATTTGATGTGTTGGAAACATTGGATGGTGTGCGACGATGATTGTAGCCCATAATAGGATGATGTCGAGGAGGCGGTGTCCATTGATTACTAGCGCTACTTGTACTACTAGTGGTTGGATTTTCGTACGCGTGATACCCGTCCGGATGACGCACATACTCGGGGTAAACCCGATCCGTGTTGTACAATTCAGGACCACAATAACTACTTCCCACCGTTGAAGAGTTAGGATCTAAAGGCATACGAGAATCAGCACGGCCATATTCACTATAATAATGAGAATAACCATCAGAACTTGATGGTGGATGAGGTCCACAAGCAGGGTGATAATCGATACCGCCATAATAACGATCAACCGCGTAACTACCTTCCGTACGTATAAACTCAAGCGGATAATATACGGCAGATCGATCATTTATTACATGATTACCAGGTGGTTGCCCGTAATTTAAACCTTGTTCATTACTCTCGTTGCTGGTTGTGGACGACTTTCGGCGAGGGGATGGAGCGTATAAACTATGCTGAGGGGAATCGGTAAAACGAATAGGTTTACAGTTGGTTTCGAAGTTGATGGTAGGTCGATTATGCCTGGTTTGGCCGTGATACGTGTTATGAGGGTAACCAGAAACTGATGTAAACTCGAATTCTGCTTCGCGAAATTTTCTCTCTTCCTCTTCTTCTTCCGCTCTATTACGTTTTGTATTCAAATAAAGATTTTAATTAAAAAACATAAAATCTGAAGAGAAAAAAAATATCCAAAGATTATTTTTACCTATTAGGGCTAAGCTTTGGGTGAATTCCACTGACATTGGCCAACCGAATATCAAACCCAGCCCCAATGCCCGCTAATAAAGATGCCACGTTATACAACGCAAATTCCATCGGCTTAATATGATGACTCTTCTTTGACGGAGAATTTAATTCGCTAGTTGAGATACCGTTTGCGTGCCCAGAATATAAACCTTTTAATGACCGGGAGTCAGGTGACAAGTCGTCTTCCCCTGCTAGAAAAAAACAATACATTAATTATCCATAAAAAAATCATTAATAATAAACTATTTTAGGAATAATTGTCAGGTACCAAGTTCTGGAAGTACTCCAACGTTAGTAATACCCCCTCCACTCCTCAAGGTTTTTTCTAAGTTCGGCGCACTTTTTGACCAGCGCTTGTTTCCGTCTATAATTCGTGACCTGGAATAACCTCTTTCTCTTTGATGAACCGTACTTGGGCCCCACGTTTTTCCTTTAACACCGTCAGTAGGTACTGAAACAAAATAAATTGCTGCTAAAATGTTTAACTACACGTAAAATTATTGCACATGAATCGTAACTATAATAAACTGTGTAATAATAAAAAAAAAAGAAAATAATAAATAAAAATCAAATTAAATTAAAATAGTTTTAATTCAAGATTTTACTTTTAAGAAGTATTCGATACAGAATTATTAACTTAAAAACTAAACATCAAATAAATCTAAGAAATAATTCCGATCTTACGCGCGTAAGCTCTAAGTCTAGGAATGCTGGGAGAAGCAGGAGGTGTTTCAGGACTGGCCGGTATGTTCCTTAAACTTTTCAGTTCTAGCACAGATGGAGTCTGCTGTACTGTAATATTGTGTCTAAAATCTATCAAATTAAAAATTTTAACGTTAAAACGAAATCGATATTAAAAATTTTAAGAATGAAGTTTATTTATTCACCTGACGGCATACTTATTCTCTGTCCACCACCTTTCAATAGTTTTAATCGGCTTTTTTTAAATTTGCCTTTTCGTTTTTTAGGTGTTGGTTTACCCTGCTGCTGTTGCAGAATCATTATATTTAATTCCCTTTCTAGTAAATCAATCTCTCGTTCTGCCAATTCCTGCTCTCGCTTTTTTAGCTGTTCCTCATGAAGTTTGTGCTGATATGCAGCTTTTTTCACCTCTTCTTCCCGACACCGCAGTTCCTTTAAAAATCAAGAAAACTAAATGTTAAAATTATCTTTAAATCAATCAATACTAAAATAAAATATAAATTTACATAATATGCTGATAAAAAAATAAATCGTTAAATAAATAAACTAAACACATTTTAAAATAATTATATTTAAATAGTACTTTCAGTAATTTTAATAAGCTATAACTATCAAACCTTAAAACTTTTTGAAGATTTATCACACTTTCGTTTCGTTTCTTGATTATAATTACTACGTATTTTAACTCGAGTAAGCACGCCCAGCCCTAAAAGCATCATAATTGCAATAAATGAAACGCGCTCAAAAGTGAAGAACTGGCTTCGCTTAACGACCATCAAATATATTATTTAACTTCCATCATTATTTCAATACATGACACTTCCAAAGCTTGTTTCGAAAACCATACTGTGCAAAGTCGATAAACCCTTGGTAACAAACCGTAAATGAGTTGATCTCATACTACCGTAAAAGATTTGATTACAAATATGTAATTTAAAAATTGCTAACATCATTAACTTTCTAATTTCTAAAATCACTTCCATTTTCAGTTTATTTATTTAATGATTTAAAAATTGAAACCGCTCTTATTCAAATATAAAATAACCTAAAATTTATACGGAGTACCGTATGATTTTATTCAGCAATAAGCTGACCAATCAAAATTTTTTTAAAAAAATGAGTTATTTTCACACAAAAAAGAAGGAAAAAAGGTGCGCGTGGAGATTCGGTTGAGCAACTTTGAGAGTACCGTAAATATTCATTAAATAATGTAGCCTATCAAAGTTATTCTGTCTGTATGTTTTACACATGAATGATCGTAAATAATTTAAATAAACGAAACTAAGAAATTATAGCTACAGTATTTATTTTTGCATAAATACTCTTGTTGCTAAAAAAAAAAATAAATAAATAAAAATCCAATCTCGCAATGACACCAAATAAGTCAACTCAATTAAACCTTCTCTTAAATTAAAATAAACCTAGATTGAAGAATTCCTATCTAACTAAAACTTGCATAATTATTATATCGTCTACTAAAATAGTATTTAACATAGAAAATAAATGGTCTGTTAAGCTCATACGAATATGGCACGAGCTGGCGCCAACAAAAACCCTTAAGCCTTATTCGAATTCTAGAAAACAGAAAATCTCTGGTTTCATAGATTACCTACTTCCACATCCGATCTCATCTCACAAATGACTTGTGCTGAAACAGAGAAACTCCAGCATAAACATAATGCACAGATTTGTGTCTAGTTAAAGTCGCGATTTGCATAAGAATGATTTTTGAAACTGTTACGTAAAGAAAAATATTCGGAGACTACTATAGCAAACTGCAAAAAGTAACAATTTAAAAAATAAAAGCGGATATAAATAAAAATCAACGACACAACGGCTGCGGCGGCATGCTGTAAGGAATGAAAACAACAAACGATTTTAACATAAACATTTGTTAATTACTCCAAACAAAATACGTTATCTCTAACGTAATTATTGTAAAAGACAGGATGTGTGTGATCAAATTTTTAATAGACCCGTGAGAATAAAGCTGCGACTTAAATCGGGAGCTAATGGATATTTCTTCTTTAACTAGAAAACATGAATAGAAAGAAGACGAGGACGTTACCTTTTCTTTGCAACGAAGCTCATGGAGCATAGCTTCGATCTCAATTTTCCAATCTTCTTGCATAGTGCGAAACGATTCCTGAGGGGTATTCATAAAAGGCGAATGAGCAATTTCTTCTAACTGCTGAAGAATGTCGGGAAAAGATGGACGGCTATGAGGTTCCGGATTCCAGCATGCTGCAATTAAAAGATATTAACTTAAATTATAAATTGTAATTTATGAGACGAATTATCAAGTTTCTCAAACATTGGCATTTATCCTTTATAAAAGGAAAATACCTATTAAAGTAAATTTTGCTAGTATCCATAATACGATCATTAGTTCATTGTTATATTCACAACATTAATTAAAATAATAACTTTTGGAACTGAAATTATCTAAAATAGCTCATTCTCAATAATTAACTCTTGAGTTAAAATTGGGTTCTCTTTAATATCTTACGCAACTATTGTGTATCCTCCCTCAAAGTATGCAACACTATCATTTGCTCGCTTTCTCTACACTATTTAAATGAGAATCAGGAGTATTATAGAAAAAAAAACCACTTTCATTTAAATTGAATTAGCGTAAATAGCAGTAGGGTACACTTATCATTATAATTATTTAAACAATAGTATAATTTTATTCTTTAAATTCCAAGTTTAAAAAACTCAAATGCTTTTCAAATCTATAAAATTACAAGCCGATAAAATCCCTGTAGGCTATAAATAATGATGTAAAAATTCATTAAATAACTTTTGTATGGATAACAATAGAATTTTTCGCCGTTATGTAGTAAAATAGCATAGTATTTCAATAATTTGTATTCTGTATGCTAGAAATCAATTAACTTGAATACAAAGTATACACCGACTCGTTTTTCAAAATATTTGCATTTCACTAGTTACCCGAAAGCTACTACGATCATAGTTTTATTCAAATATTGAACCTCGAAAAATAATGTACTGCAAGTCAAACATTTCTCTAGTTGTCAAATTGTACAATAATTATTACATTCAAAGCCCTATTAAATTGCCTGCATGGGAAGCTGAAGTATTTACACACAATTATTTGAGACGAAATTAAAACATCTTTTCACCTCCGCCTTTTACATGGTAACAGTAAAAGTGCATTTACGTTGATCAAAAAAATATAAACAAGGCCATTAGAAGCCGGTATGGAATTGTGTCCTTGTGCAACAAACACCTGCACCCGATCAAGGTCACATTAAAAATAAATTTCAACCCAGCCTTATTTATTTAGCACAATCATTACCGATTTTTGATTTAATTATCCATTATCTTTAAATTTATTTTCTTTTAACTACAATTTCGATTATCGATCAATTAAATTCCAAAAATTAATGGAAAAAAAACTCGAGTTGACAAAAGCGGCGCAAAATAATGACAATCCTCATAATACTAACAGTACAGTATAATATGCATTATTTACTACACTCTAAAATTACACAATTTAACAATGATCCGTTAAAAC
>JAQGAY010002620.1:0-10060 GCA_034698085.1 Polydesmus angustus
AATGTTTATTATAAATGGTGAGTAAAATGTTTAGTTTATTGCCATTACACACATTTATGAATTGTCTAGTGTTCATTTTATTATCCGACAAATATTTACAATTATTCAAGTGCTTCAATTTAATCTATATAATTATTCATAGCGGATTTTTTTAAAAAAACTATATTTTAAATTTTTTAATTCTGAATATAAAATACTTGTGAATGCTTCCCTCAGGGTTATCGTACCAAACAGTTTAAAAATTATGCTCGTGATGGTTCCCTTCAGGGCTATCGTACCAAACTATTTCATTTCCGTTTTTGAGCGCGTTATGCAAAAAGCGTCCATTCAATACCTATTTGCTTTAGCGTTGGTTGAATCTCTGTAGTTTACGCTTCATTGAAAATCAGCTGTTTATGTTTTCGCCTTGGTCTTGGAAGTTAAGTTCCGTAACGATAATCACATTATGATTATTATTTATTAAAGGCGTTTGTAATGAAATGCTTGGATAAAGTTTCGTTTTTAATACGTTTACGTATGGTTCGATGCATCAGCAACGTGAAATTAGACGCGGGAGCGATGAAACCTCTGCGCAGCAAAAAGATGAGAGCCGGTGGGCATCAAGTAACAACCGAATTATTTTTTTTAATTCTAATTAATGAAGCCAATGTCATTATATCATCTTATTATGATTTTAGAAAGAATCTTTCGTTGATTTTTGTCGAGTGAAAGCGTTTGGTGGAACCGGTGGTAACGGAATGCAAACATTTCTTCATTTAAAAGGCTTTGAAATGGGAGGACCGAGTGGTGGAGATGGAGGAAACGGCGGGCACGTTATATTTGAAGGTTTTGTTGTCATTTAAATGTATAATAGTTCTTTATTAATTGAATTATAATTAGCTGACAACGGCGTGAGATCTTTGGCCAACGTGAAAGCAATGTATAAAGCTGCAGACGGTGGAAAAGGTCAATCAAGCGATTGTTTTGGAAAAGATGGGGAACACGCTTTAGTCAAAGTACCTTGTGGAACTATTGTTAAAGACGCCAATGGCGATGTATTGGCTGATTTAAAAATAGGAGGAGATTCGTTTCTTGCTGCTCGAGGAGGAGCTGGAGGAAGGGGAAATCATTACTTTCTCTCGAATGAAAATAAATGTCCCCAAATATCTGAAGAAGGAGCCGAAGGGGAAACATTTGTTTATTATTTGGAGCTGCAAACTATTGCCCATGCCGGACTGGTACATTTTTATTTTCTTTTTAAGTTTTAGTGCTACTTATAGTAACGATCACAGTGTTTATAATATCAAAAAATTGTGATACTTTTGCATGCAAGTCTAAAAACAAGAATTTCTTAAAACCAAACTTTTTTTTGCGATTATATATTTTTCTGGAATTTACATTATATTGTTTATTTTAGATTGGTTTTCCAAATGCAGGAAAATCTACTTTATTAAGAGCAATTTCGAGAGCCAGACCCAAAGTGGCTCCTTATCCTTTTACAACCCTTGGACCCCATGTAGGAATTGTTCATTACGCTGATTATGAACAATTAGCGGGTATAAATATTAATTATTGAATTACATTTTGAACTAAATATTATATATATAATCTTTTGTATTTAGTGGCTGACATCCCCGGTTTAATTCCCGGAGCTCATCTCAACCGAGGTTTAGGAATCTCGTTTTTAAGGCACATTGAAAGGTGTTTGTGCCTTTTATACGTAATTGATTTATCGCAACCTCAACCGTGGCAACAGTTAGACAGCTTGCGCGAAGAATTAGAACATTATCAAATCGGTTTATCGAAAAGACCTCACGCGGTTCTGGGAAATAAAATTGATCTCGAAGAGAGTCAGAAAAATTTACCCATTTTGGAAGAAAAAATCGATCTACCGGTTATTCCAATTTCGGCCAAACACGGAACAAATATCTTACAGCTTTTAAAATTTTTAAGAAAATTTTACGAAACTAAAGGATTAAAACAAAAATATGATTTAGATTAAATTAATTAAGTAATTATTTTTTTTAGAAAAAAAAAACAATAAATAACTTTTTTGACACCCTGTATTCTTATTTTTCCGCTCGCAGCGCCATCTACTTGAAAGTTACGAAACAAGCGCTATTACGACTCCGAAAGATTATTTTTTCTTTCGTTGGGTAGTTTTATGTGGAAGTTTTATCTTTCATAATGTAATAAATCGCGTAAATAATTTTGTTGAATATAATGGCTATCAATCGGTCCAAAAATGTAGTAGATTATTGTAGAAGGAGAGAGGTATTGGTAAGAATCTTTGTTATTGTAAAGCTGCTATGTATGAGGTATTGTAATCAGCTGATTAAAGTTTGTGTTTATAAACAGGAATGTCAAAGTGTGGATTTTCAGCGGAAACTTCACGTAACAGAAGCCTTAATTGATAGACTAAGTTTGGAACACGAATTAGAAGTAATTAAAATTAAATAAAACAACGCTACGTATAAAAATAAACCTGGGTTTTGTTATTAGGGTCACAACGGCTGTGTAAACTGTTTAGAGTGGAATCAGAACGGAAGGTTTGGCAGATTTATTCAATCGCGAGTGCATTTGATTTACTAACATTTTAACTTTATAGTTTGCTAGCCAGTGGTTCCGATGATTTGCAACTATGTATTTGGCGCCCATTGGAACATAAACGCGTTCAGACGATACAGACCGGTCATCACGGGAATATTTTTACCGTTAAAGTATCTTAAATTTTATTGTTATAAAAGATTTAGCTTGATGTTAAACTGTATTTTTTCAAGTTTGTTCCGGGTACTAATGACACGACGGTAGTAAGTGGTGCTGCTGATTGTACGATTCGGGTTTATGATGTTAATTCTAAAGAGGAACTCAACGTTTGCAGCTGTCATGTGGGAAGAATTAAACGATTGGCGACTACTTCTCAAGCTCCTCACATGTACTGGAGTGCGGCTGAGGATGGAACTATTATGTATTCTCTAGAGATATTCTTTAATTTTTTTTATTAAATATAAAATGGTATTTCTAATTTTGTTAGGCAATTTGATCTTCGAACGCCTCATTCGTGTACGCCAACTTGCAACAATGTTTTCATTAATTTGGCCAATCATTTAGGAAAATCAGTAGAAGTTAAATGCGTTGCCATTAATCCTTTGAGGCCTGAATTAATAGCTGTTGGTGCGAATGATCCTTACGTCAGGATTTATGACCGGAGAAAAATTTCGTTAAGCAGTGTCAGTGTAAGTTAAATATAAGATTATAAATTTTGTAGACAACATAATTATCGTAAACAATAAATATCATCGTTTAATATTAAAAAGAAAGAATTATAGGAAAGTAACTAAGTAAATTAATTAATATACTGTATTATTAAGTAATAATTAGTATATGGAGTTCTTTTTATAAAATTATTAAACAGAGAGCTCCCGAAAACCAGTCGAGTTTTTGGTCCAGGCCGAGCTACTTGTTAAGAGACATCAACGAACTGGACGAGAATGTTCCAATTAGTAGTACTCAATATTACGTGGCGGGTAATAATTTTAATACTCTTTTAGCGTTTTAAAATTTAGTAATAATTGTTACTTTAATTTTTTTGTAGCTCATTTGCCTTTGAAATTGCCGGAATATAAGAAAAAATATCGCACGTTGTCAGCCACTTATCTCACGTTTAGTCCGGACGGAAGGGAATTGTTGCTAAATTTAGGAGGAGAACAAATTTATATCTTCAATATAACTCAACCAACTTTAGTTAAAATATTTGACAAGAAGGATTTTCCAACGCTAGACTGTGATATAGGTAGCAAAAGCAAAGGTAAAATAAAAGAAGCTAATTTTTTAATGTACGAGTATATTTAAAAAAATATTTTCAGAATCTACAAATGGTTATAGTAACGGACTTGTAAATAACGCAAAAGAAAACATATTAAAAAATACGTAATTATTTAATCAAATCTTTTTTGAATAGTGATTTAATTTGGCGTTTTTTTTAATATAGAGATTCATCACCAGGCACCAAACCGCTTCCGCCAAAAGCAAAACTAATTAAACAGCGAGCTAATTTGCTTTTTGAAAGAAATAAGTTTACTGAAGCTATTACACTATATAATAAAGCTTTAGAAATTGCTCCAAATGCTGCCATTTTGTTTGAAAATAGAGCTGCTAGTTTTATGAAGAGAAATTGGTAATTTTAGTTTAGAAATTTTTTATTAGTAAAAAAATATATATTTCTTAAGGGATGGCGATATGTACGCAGCTCTTCGAGATTGCCACATTGCATTAAAGTTAGATAAGTATCATCTGAAGACTCATTTTCGCATGGCTAGATGTCTTTTCGAATTGCATTGGAACGAAGAAGCGGATGAGTGTCTGCAGTTATTTAATGTGAGGTTTCCGGATCACGCCAAAAGTAGAGCTTGTTTGGATTTAGCCAACGAAATTAAAGAGCGGGCCAACGTTTTAGCGAAAACAGAATCAGGTTTGATATTTAGTCTAATTTAATTTTTCAAATTAAATACTAACTTTTTAAAGTGAGATTTTATCGTATGGCAAACGTGACTTTAGACGATGAAAAGAAATCCAAATTTTCGATTCAAGAACTGGCTTGGAGGAAAAAAGCTTACGATTACGAAGCTCGTTTTTGTGGTCATTGTAATACTACTACGGATATTAAAGAAGCCAACTATTTCGGAAGGCAAGAAAATGATGAATCTATTTTATATATTAATTTTGTAACTGAAAATGTATTTCTTCTCTCCATCTTTTAGCGATTGCCAGTATATAGTAGCTGGATCAGATGATGGATCCATTTTTATTTGGGATCGATGGACGACCAATTTAATTCGCGTTTTAAAAGGCGACGATGCCATCGTTAACTGCCTCCAACCTCATCCTTACACTTGCCTTATGGCCACAAGTGGTATTGATCCAGTCGTCAGGCTGTGGAGTCCAAAACCAGACGTAAGTGCATGAAACATAATTTTAAAAATTTATTTTTTAAATGATTTTAATAATAGGATGGTAAAAGTGACGAGAGAGAAGTCAAAGATTCGTCCGACGCAGCTATCGCAAATCAAAAACGAATGAATGCCGATCCTAGAGAAGTAATGTTAATGAATATGGGATATCGAATAAGAGGCGTATTTGATACAGATGACGATAGTGAAGGTTCGGAACCTTCGGATGTACATTGTAGATTAGAGTAATTATTATTAGTTTTTTTTTACTACGATATTTCACTCTCATATTATGATGAGATGAATTTCAGCAATATCTTTTTAAAAAAAGGTGTAGAAAGTATTTCTATACCAGTACATTTATTTTTCATCGTCTCAGTTTCAAGTTGAAATTATTATTCTATATAATATGAAATAATTAAAGCCGCAAAGTTATGGAACTTCATAGTATTTTATTTGAACGAAAATTTACACCTCCATTTTTTCAACTTTTTTTTCCGATTTCTTATTCGCTTTATTTCCTTTTTTTGGATTTTTCTTCAACCCTTTCATTTTCCTCGTTTGGAGACGTCTTAGATTCTGTTTCTGCATGTGAACTCTGCCTAATTGACTGCCGAATGAGTCTCTGCTTACGTTCTTCACCTTTTTCTTCTGAAAATGCAAGAAAATATTTAACACAAAAAAAAATTTCTTAATCCATTATCACCACTGACCTTTAAGGCAATAGGTACTTTCTTAGATAATTTATACAAGTTGGGTGAAGCTAATTTGACTCGTCTGAGTGAAAATTGTACCGACGGACCTATTTCTTCCAATTCGACGCGCGGTGTAGGTAAACCAGATTTTTTCATTAGTAATTTGTAACTTTTCATATGTATTTTACCGTCTATTACGGTAAAAAATAGAACGTGTTCTAAACCAACCAGTCGAATAGCATTAACTTGAGGCCCACGAAAAAAATCTATAAAATTAATTGAACATTTTAATAAAATTTCCGAAAGAACTATTACAGTAACATACCTAAAAGTAAACACTTTAGCCTTTGATATGTAGGGTCATTATCAAAAGATTCTCCGGCAAACAATACAATTGGTTTAGAGCCACAAGTAATTTTTTCACCCTAAAAAAAATTAACAATTAGTTATAAGTTTATAAATTATTTAAAAAATACATATTTTTTTAAAGTAGCCTATACTAAGCTACAGTAGCCTATAGAGAAGTGATAGTACCTTGAAATCTTGGAGACTTTTGTAAGACTCAATGCCCATTTCAATCATATCTAAAATTTGATGGTCGTAAAACCTTCCAAAAACGATATTGTGTGGTCTTTTCTTATTATGAGAAGCGAATGTAAATAGAGAAGAATCGTATTTATTTGCCAAACGTTCGAGTTTCGTCGAATCTTCAAAAGGCAAGATATCATTTTTGCTATTTAACATAACACCTTCGGCCTTCTTTAATGCTGCCTAAATCATATTTTAATTAAAAAACCGAATCAATTTTAATACTGATTAATGAATATGTACTTACTAAATCTTTTAGACATTGTTGAGATACATTACTTGTTGTCGCACCTTTAACGAAAATTACTTTTTTATCATTCTCGATCAATTTTGGTTCTTTATTTTCCAAAGCTCTTTTACCACGCTGAGTGGTTGGCTTCCTTCAATATTAAAATCTCATTAATTAAAAATAATTATTAAAGTTTAATTTTAAAAATACTCACACAACACGTTTTATAAAACCCATGCTTTCTCGTAAAGTTAATCCGGAAGTTTACATCAACTCTTCTGCATTATGAAACATTCGCATCCGGAACAGAATTTACGGATTTTATAAATTAATTAATTTTTTTATTTTATCTAAAGCTTTCATCATTTTATATAAATAGATTTATGTTACGTATTTTTAAATTTTGTATATAAATATTACTTTAAATTTCGATTTTTACGTAGTTTATGACGTGTTAAAAATTAATTACGTAAAAGAAATACTTCGCTGGGAAGTGCAAATTACATTTTTCTCTTTGTTTTTTTTTTTTTTTTTCGTCTTGGGTTGTTTTTGGCGAAACGTTGAAAAGGAATGGTGAAGATCAGGAATGTCTACCGAAAATCCATTAGCATTTTTTTGTCCGCCTGAACTAATTTCTCATCTTGAAAATGCGGCCACCATATGTTTGGTAAGAATAAAAATTAATTGTATTTTAAGCAAGATTAAAATTGAAAAAATAATTTGTGTTGTAGGGCCCCCCGGACTTGGTCAATTCTGAACGTCGAAGAGAGGCTGAAGAAGTATTTATTTCATTCCGAAAGATGAAAACTCCTTTCGCTTTATGTAAATTTATTTTAGGTAGGCGTTTGTTCGGATTTTATTTTTATTAAGAATTGTACAGTTTATGTAGGCTACTAAATAATTAATTTACGTGATTTAGAATCGTGTAGTTCGGATTATGTTCTGTACCAAACAGCAGTTTTACTTCGTGAAGCAGTTGCCAGAGAATGGAGCAATTTAGATAAATCATCCGTTGATCAAATGCTCAATTACCTGTTAAATTTTGTTTTAGAGAAAAATGGGTATCTTATAATATTTTAAATATTTAATATGCAAATTAATAATGATTAATTATGTACGTAATTAAAGGTTGCAGCCTTATGTCCAGCAACAAGTAGTACAAGACATCGCTGTGATAGTGAAAAGAGGGAATGTCGAAGGTTGGAATACGAGAGAGGATATACTAAATAAAGTTTCTCAGTTGATCAGTAGTGGAAATATGACGATGGTAAAGAACTGAGCATAGGCTACTGAATTGGTTCGACTTAACGAAATATATTTTTTTTAGCAATTGGTCGGTTGTGGTATTTTGAGAAATCTTCTAAGTGAATACGCCAGCACATTCGCCTCGAGTGATATTGGCTTAAATTGGGAAACTCATTTTATGGCAAAACACGATTTCGAGGTATTACTTGTAAAAAATATTTTATTTAAGACCTCAAAAATATTTATTATTATTATTTTAGGCATCTCATTTGAAACGCACTTTCCAGTTTTGTATCCAAATTTTAAGCGAAGCAGAAAATGCCGAACTTTCTAATCAATTGCTCACATTTTTAAAAAGTTTTTTAAGTATTGCTGAGCAAATTCTTACTTGGAATTTTCTACTTAAGCAGATGCATATCCTTTTTGAAATATCGTTATAATTGAATTTTAGTTTTTAAAAAAAGATTTCTTAATTCGTTTATTTACTGCCTCGAAAAATTGTTGGAATATTTGAATCCGATCACGCGCCATTTCTTCGTCCTGGTCCAACTTGGCGAGCTCTTTTATTAGATGAAAAAATTCTCCAACTATTTTTTAAAGTGAGTTTTTAGAGGTAATTTCTTACTTTTATTGCTTAACATTTTTTATTTGTGCCTGCTTGCAGATTCATTGGAAAATTCGACATTCGCCAGAAATTGCTCATCATTCACTGAATTGCTTAATTCAATTGGCGTCATTAAATGGCAACATTTTTGCTGCTAACGAAGCTAGAGTACAATATTTAAATAGTTATTTAACGTGTTTTATGAATAGTTTTGCTGCGTAAGTACAATTTTTTTAAAGTGTTAAATAATTAACATGTCCTAATGGCTATTTCTCCGAATAATTTATAGAAATGAGTTATTTGAACACGAAGTTTTGGGAACTGTTGCTATTTTAAATAAATTAGTAATGGTTTTTCCTCCAACACTGATGCTCAATTTACCTCCAAATGTTCTTAAATTATTCTTATCGAAAATCACCGCGTTCACGTGTCACACAGCTTGTGCCGCAGCTAAAGAAGAAGTATAATAAACTTTTTTTTATTTACTGGTATTAAATATCTTTACGGTATTTAAATCTTTTTTTTATTAAAAAAAACAGGCTTGTGGGAATGATGAGCGTGTTTATTCTGAAGGATTTGACCGCCTTCTGGAAGCTTGGTCGACTTTTATGAATGACGAGCAATTTCCTTTAAATGAAGAAGGAGGACTTTCCGCAACTAAAGTATTTGATACTTACCTCATGTGCCATCTTTCCCCTCCTCAAGGAACAAGACCTATCGTATAATTTCATTTTTGGCAATTGTTTTATTTTTTGATATTTCATGTATTTCTTATTTTAGATGGAAAATGAAGGCCTTGATGAAATGCAAGATTTTAACGACGATGATCGTTCAAAATTTAAAGACCAACTTTTTACCATCGGAATGATAAGCCGACGTGCTTTATCTCACACTTTGCCTTTATTGATCAAGTATACATTGATTGCAGTATTACATGTTTAATAATAGAGGATCATATTAATATGCGAAATTTATTTCAGATTATTAGAAGAAAAAACAATTTTATTAAGTAAATGTTACGAAAAATTAGCTGAACAACCAAATTGTACTGTCGATCAGGTGTTATCGAACTTATACGAAGATATTCATTGGTTGGTTCTATTGACGGGTAATTAAGTGGTTCAATTTAAAATTATGGACCAATTTTAAAAAAGTTAATTTTTATAGGAAATACTCTATTCGCACAGAGTGATGGAGATAGTATATTAATTCCTAACGAAATTGTGGAATATTCTGTTCAGCAAACTTCTACTGTTGATATCGGAGTTAGTTTGCAGGTTTTAACTTCTCCTCACTTAGCTGCATTGGACGTGGATAAATGCGAAAGTTCAGCTGATCGAGTAATCAGGTTAATAATATTTTAAATTAATACGTAATTTTTATATTATTTCAGTCATTTTTAGTTATCAGTTTGATTTGCAATTTGTATTACTCTTATAGTTGTGTTGAAACTAATAGATTACACAACTATTGAAGTGATTGCCGTTCTATATACCAATTTCTAAGCAACTGTTACGCTAGAAAAGTATCTTGCATTTTTTTATATGACAGTACTTGTGGTTTAAATTTAAATTTTAGATTCTGAAATTATCACATTTCAAAATCAACATCATTAGATGTGACATTCTAGAGAATTGTTTATTAATGCGTTGTAGTTAAATACTGTACATTCATTTAAAACATTCAGATTTGGTCTTAATTGTATATTAATTATTCTTGTTTGCAGAGCTATCGCCGCAATATTTCGCTTGTGTCATTTGGAGAAAAAAGC
>JAQGAY010002621.1:0-10060 GCA_034698085.1 Polydesmus angustus
AATTATTCAATTTCGTTAAAATTTGACCTTTTTATTCGCTTTTTCTAAACGCCGTATATTTATGGACACACGTTATAATGTTACAGAATGTTTCATTAACTTAATACATGTAATTATATTATTGGTCCTTGGCTTCTCTAGAAACACCAGTTCCCTTAAGATCACTGAAGTTAAGCAGCGCTTGGCCTAACTAGTAGGTGAATGGGTGACTCCCACTGTCTCTGTACCCCTGAGTAAGGTCGGTCAGGATGGGACAGCAAAATCCGAATGAATTTCAAATTTAATTTAATTTCAAATTTCAGATAAATGGAATAATTAATTTATGCAATAACTTTGAAACTAAAAATTATTGATTTTTTAATAAACATCAAATAAATCAGGAAAAATCACATTCAAAGGATCACATTCAAATATTATTTTCACAAAAGAAAAACATTGCTAAAAAATTATTAAATAGAGAGAAAATAAGGACAAAAATAACATGTTCTATCAAAAAAAAAAAAAAAGGACGCATTTCATTTGATTGAAGACGAAGCAATAAAGTTAGATTCTTGCCACTAACAGTGTTTAAAGTTTAGTGTGTCTATTTTTAAAATTATCTGATAATAAAAGATTTTAAATGGATACAGATGAGTCATTTAATTCACTAAAAATGAATAGTAATATAAACATCAAAAATTGCGAAATCAATATCGTTAAATGAAGTGGTAAGTTATAATAAAATTGAAATAAGAGTAACACTAAATGGACGTTTAATAATATTTGTTTTGTCCATAGTAAAACGTGTAGTATACAAACTCAAACTATGACACTTAATGTGTATCTTAATTATTGTGTGCAGCAAACTAATGCAGGTAATATAAAGTAAAATTTAAATTTAATGAATTTTAAATGTGACAAAAATTCTTTTTTATATTTTCTTTTTAAGTTTCGTTTTAAGCATTTTTATGATTATTGATGCCAACAGTTGCATTTCTATGATGAAGGATAGTATAGATTGGCCTATCCACAGGCCAGAAATGCCACCTATCATTCCCACCAAGTTAAAGGGCTAAGGGTCAAAAAAATTATAATTATACAGCAAATTAAAAACATAATTGATTATTACGTCATTTGCAGGTTTTTCTCTAATCACTTTCTTTGTGTAAGATCCTCTACTAATGCGGACTTCAGCTGTGCCATTCCTAATTAATAGCAAATTTAGAAAATATGAGTACTTTCTCTAAAACTTTCTAAATTTTTTAAATAAATTACCACAAATAGTCGAGGAAGTCTTCCATGCAATGGAATTGATCAGGGTGTTTTTCCTAATAAAAGAGTTTCATATTATTTTAATTTCATTACAAAAATTATTTATTTTTTCTTTACTTTTTTACTGAAAAAATGCTTCTTTAGTATTTTTAACTCATATTCTTTTTCTCTTTTTTTAAAAAAATAAACAATTAATCAAATTAGTTTGATTTTTAATTTAAAAATTAATGTAATAATCTGATAAATTATATGCTAAAATGTTAAGTTCTAGAAATGATAATAATCTTTATAATTTTCTTACATGCATGGCTGGTGACAACTACAATTTTTTATATGTTCATCTATTAAAAAATTAAAAATTATTCTATATTTGAAATACTTTTCGAAAAACAGACACCTGAGCTTCAATTTTACATCTTTTCACTTTACATCCTATTTTAGAATAAATTTTAGAAAGCATCTAAGATGTAAAGTGAGATCTCAGAGAACAAATGCCTGAAAAATTTTAATCTTTTTAACAAAATTTCTAATACTGTACCAGAAATAATTTCATATTCAAGAAAAGATAAGCAATAATGAAGACACTCCTAAACAATAAAAATTTAATGTTTTAATTTAATTTTTAAAAAAGTTTGCTTATCTCTACAACCTTATAAATGTAGGAATAGTTGAAATTAAATTTATTCTCAACATCTGAATTTAAATTAGTGTATTTAGTGGTTTCTGGAATGCACTTCGATGAATAAGGAGCAGGCAGTCTTTGCCTTTCTGTCTATTTTTATCCTCAAAAAATTAATTGATTGTAAATATTTTTGTAACAAATTATGGTTTTTACCATTGTAAATGTGGCTTCCACTAAATCTCCCGGTTCAACAGAAAACTTGTTTTTAAAGCATTCTATAATCATCTCACCATCACGAAATGCGACAAATGGACTTGTTCCAATTTTTGTTTGCATATTCTCACTGATCCAAAAATTATTGTGAACAACACCCAAATTCATGTTCAAATCTTGGAAATATTGTTTAATTATTATTTAATACAACTTTTGGAGTTAATTTCTTAACTTGTAATTCTTAATGCTTCATTGTTGGTGTTTGATTTTTGAGGTTCGACAACTGCACACATGATTGGGTATGTATTCATCTCATCCATAACTGTATAACTATTATAACTTAAAAGTAAAGATTTAGTTATATTTAATTTTAGATACAATAGAAACCCTCCAAACGTGATCCCAATCCAAACCATTCGTTAACCTAAACAGTCCTTAAAAAAAACCTGAAGAAAAAGGAAAACCCCTCAAAAAAAGAATAGAAAAAATTGAACCCCAAAAAGTTTTATTTAAATAATATCTAAAAATGGTTTATTTTGTGATAACATTTAACCCTTTTAATCCCCAAACTTTCACCAATCTGAACAAGGGCAAGTCCTAATTAGTTTAGATTAGGTGGAGGTTCTACTGTATATAAATTACATATGATATTTATGTAAATATCAGTTTTATGGCTGTGTGCTTAATATTGAATATTAATCCAATAATTAATCAAATACCAGTAGTTGATTCGTAAGTAAATTTTTTTCAGAACATTACATGTATGGTAAATGTTTTATTTGAAAATTAATAACAAAAATATTTTTATAATTCAAATTGGAGAAATTAAGAATATACATAAATTGCTTATCGTTTTGCTATATGCAAAAATGTTTAGGAATGTAATATTAAAAGTTGATAATTAAATTGATTATGTGTGTAGTGTTCAATAATTCAAACTCAGCCATGAAACTAATAAGTCCAACATTTATGTACTTGCAAGGCAACTTTAAACCCATCTCTGTAACATGTTCACATTTTATCAAAAAGTCAGATACTTTTGGAACCAATAACAATTTCTCTTCACTGGTAAAATTGAGTGTGTAATAATAAGAAGCATCATCATTCTAAATAAAACTAGGGTTTTAATTTCAGCATGAATTTAACAAAATTAATAAATTTTATTGAATAATTTGAGGTTTTTCATAGATTAAATCTTTTGCATTTCCAGTTTTACAATAATTGCTATAAAGCATGATCAAGAAATATAAATGCTAAAAAGAATTTAAACAAAATATGTTTCTAATATTTTAACAAAGCAAATACTGTGTACATGTCTATTAAGGAATATATTATGATTAAAATTAATAAAAAAAAGTACTTATATACATACACTACAGAATTTTTTCCTATCCTGCTTCAATTTAAAAGTTCTTAGTTTCTCTGTTAATATTACATTTTCTTGTAATGCTACCTCATCTACACCCTCGATGTAAATAGTTGGAGGTAAGCAAGCATAAATGGTGGGAAATGAATCTTGAGGCTCAATCGTTTCTATACTTATTACCTTATACCTAAAGAGAAAAAATAGATTAAAACATTATTAATTTTATTTATGTATGTTTATTCTCATGAGTCAAAAAAATGTGCAAAGTGATGATAAAACACACTTAATAATATTATAATTTCATACTTTAAGTATTCATCAATCATAACATAGATCTGCCACACACATGCTGAACCAATGGCCATTAACCCCAAGTAATTAATGATTTTGTAAAATATGTGAATGAGGTTTTTGCAAAACTTCTTTTGTGTTGAAGAAAAGGCATTTAATCCAATAGAAAGTAGTATGCTGCATGATAGACCAATCCACAAGCCCCAAACACCACCTATACCACTTAGAACATCCTCAAACTACATGACAAAATAAAAATAATTAAAAATCTATTTGTATGTTAAATATGCAGTTTTACAAACAGGCGGTAGCGTAGATAGGGTATAATTATAGTGCCCACTCTTAAAAAAAAGATATTGCAGTGTATAATTTTAAGAAGAATGGACAAGTTTTTTGGTTTTTAATTTTTCTTTTCAAAGTTCTCCAATGCTATGCTACTACAAATTTTAGCAAACTATCTTTTGAAATAGGTACAACCTTTAAAAATTGTAAAACTAACAAAAACACAGCAGACATCTAAAAGAAGCAAACTAATGTTTTTTTTTTAAAGTCTAATTGACATACATATTATCTATTAGATTTATCAGTTAGTGGTAGTGTATTTTGGAAACCGTTTTTTTTTTGGTAATTTATTTGCCATTGTCAATTTTTTTGAATTAAAAATTCACTTTTGCATAATTTTGCAACTGTGATGTCAATATTTAACTGCTGCAGTTTATAATTAGTAACTAATAGTTACTATTGTGATATAGATTAAAAAAGTTTTAGTCTGAATAACATTTACTAGTTATTTTGCTTGTTAAAGTATAGCTCGAATTTGTTTCCAACTACTATAGCTTTCTTTCTAATATACAATACCTGTCCATTATACATAATCTTTTTAGAATTTCCGTCTTTTATAAAATTTTAATTTCTATATTTTTATATATATAATAAAATATATGATGAATTATTAAGGTACAACTACATGTGACACTTTCTTTTACAGTTTAAAATTAAAAACAGTTTAATTACTTGTAATTGTGGCTGTTTGTATTCCACATTTGTTAAGAAGTATCTTTTGAACAAATAGTAAGCCGGCATTGAATTATAGTCTTCACGTCTTTCAATTCTAAATAAATAACTAATGTTTCAGGCCACAGGTCATTCCTTAAGGCAAGTTTTTTTAGTCATGTTTGAACGCAATTTTGTATACAAACATAATTATCTGACGGTTCTAACCCACTCCACACATGTAACATAATTTAAAAAAGTATTAACTTACAGTAAAAGTTACATATGTCCAGTAACAAAATTACCTTTCATCTTCAGTGAGTGCTGAATCAAAACTTTTGTTGTTGCACTTCATGTAAAAAACTGTGGACAACTAATAAAAATCAGTTAAAAATTTTGGAGATTTGAAATACATTTTACAAAAGTTAATGTATCATACTAGGGAATTGGTTTTTCCAATTCTATTTTTATTAGGGAAACTCTTGTACACATGATGAAACAGGACAGCATGAACCATTGTTTTTAAATTTGATCAATAATTGCCGATATTGCCAGGTAATATTAATTCTTACTAACACATTATTTACCCTAAATCTTTATATTTAAAATTAAAAATTTTAAATATAATTAATATTAAGCTGTAAATGATGTGAAGTCCCAGGAGCGAAAGTAAACTTTAACACACTGGGGCAACCTTTTTGCAAAAGCCTTTATGCAAGCCACAGTAACATCTACAGTATTGCCATAGTAAAGTGGGGGGGGGGCAATTGTTCTCAGATGCCATCAAAAATGAGTGCCAAAATTGAGACAAAATTTTATTCTTTTGTCCATAAAATAAGCAAATTTTGTCATCTTTGATAAAAAAAAATTAAGTACTTCCTCAAACTAAGTGCCAGTTCATTATATAACTTTCTTCTTTTAAGGAAATGGGGCCCAATTTATATACCTGTAATTCATGTACCCTTATTACATCATTGCTTAGCAGGGAAATTAAACTAGTGGATTTTATTTGTCTATTTTTAGTTGAAGATTTTTTAGTCTTACAAAAATGCTAACAGATTTAAATTGTGTAGTGTGGTATTGCAAGAATGGTAAGTAAATTACTAAATTTTATTACATCTGTTGATTGTGGCCCCAACTCATATATTCCGGAGTGTAATGTTTCGACAATTAACTCTACATCTCTATAATAAAAAAAGGTTTGTGTTAATAACCATTCACATTGCCATCATTAAATAATTTATAAGGGTGATATGCTTTTGCACATGAATTGTTAGCGGTTTTATATTACTTAAAGTTTGCTACAATTTGATAAACTAAATACTCACTGACAACGTGTTTTACAGTCACACATGTCATTCAATTTTTCTTGTGGGATTTTGTTGCAGACTAAAAACAAACTTTAATGATTATACCCATAATTAAATAAATCTATAATTACAGTAATATCTCGCTCTTATTAATACAGAAAAATGCCACACTTATTGAAACCAGTGATTTTGTGCATTTATGTTACATTTCCTGTCATGGACAGAACAATTCATTCAAAGGGAAATTTAGGCTTGCATGGCTATAAAAGTTTCACTACAATAAATCCATTTTTTAAATAAATTAATTGTACGTTGCAATTTATTTAAAATTTGTTTATTACAATTTAAATTTTTTGAAACTTTTAAATGAGCTAAGGTAAATCTGAGTTGATGGAAGCTGCACTAAGGGAGGTAATACTGTAAATTAAAATTATTTACTTTGTGAACATATTGGTAGTCGGTTCACATTCTCCCCCATCATTGAATAAGGTATAATACATTGGCAATAAGATAAAGTTAAATTGTATATACATTGGTCTAAGCATCCCTGCATTAAAGACAAAATCAATATTACCGGTACTTAAAAATATTTTATTGGTTAATAGTATAATTATATTAATAAATGTGATAAATTATTTTAGAAATTCCTTTAAAAAAAATTATTTGACTTATTTGGAAATTTCTTCCAATTCTCAACTTTATTACGGTACATGAAGCCACCAACTAAGCTATGTTGAAAAAAGTTAGTTTTTAAAATGAAAAAATGGCTCTACTTTTTGTGAGTTTTTGTAAGATAATATTGTTTGACCACTTCCATTTAAGTTGTTCCACCCTGTAATAATAGGACGATTAGCAGCGCATGCGCTGTTATAAGGCCATGTAACATCTTTGTAAATAGTCTGCAAAAAGAGAACAAATAAAAAAAAACCATCAAACATATGTTTAATTACATGATCAATTTGAAAACAGCAGTTGACCGAACCAGTTTTAAAAGTTTTAATTAAATAAAAACAATGTAATTAAAAATATAGTCTAAGTCCAGTGATTTTTACTTTTTTGAAATGTACAACCATGAATAACGTGTATACAAGAAACATTTCAGCTGCATCTTCTGGTTTCAAAACGGGAAGTGTTCCTTTTTCATGAACGAAAAATTGTATTTTCATTTCTTGCTCTAATTCAAGAATAATAACATCGAAGTAGACTAATTAAAAAAGGTTTTATAAAAAAGATTTATCAAACAATACGCCAAATTTTAAAAAACATACTTAAGCTTTCATCAGTTACACAGTTGCCATGGTACAAGTTATTGAATATTCTTTTTACAGCCGATGATTTAATAAAATCATAATTAAATTTGGAAAAAAAAAAAGTCATGATTATAACAACCTCAAACTTAAAAGAATTAATAACAAAAATACTTACTTGAATAAATGTGAACTTAAAAAGTATTGCCGAATGTTATAGCCAATGTCATATCGCTCTCTTTCAGTCAAGAGAGAGAGACAGAAAAGTGATGGAGATGTTATATTGCACGAAGTGTCCAAACTTTTCATCTGACACAATTTATGATAAATGCTTAAACAGTTTTTTTTATAGTCCAAATAGTTTTACTTTTAATAAGATTGTGTAGGTATTATTATTAATACTTCCCATGTACTTTAGATTTCCAAAACAAATTGTGTATTCAAAAGTATCTGTTGTAAATTCTTCAGTTAGTGAACTACTCATAGGAATACTAATAAAATAGAAAATAAAAAACTTTTATACCTTAAAATAAAATTAAATCAGCAAATGAATAGTCTTTTTATTAATTTTAGAAACTGAATATTAATACAAAAATTTACTAAAAATAGTCCGAGATGAGTTGGGCTGTTTGGTAGAGGGCCAAGAGTGAAGAGATGGAGAGGAAGAAGAACCACAGCCTCTTCCTAGACCGCTCTTTCGATCCCTCCATCTGGTCCACAGCTGAAAGAGAGACACTCACTAACGATGCCATCCTGTTCAAATGAGTACACAAAAACAATTTTCTCTTATATTTATAGAGAGTTGGTGACGGTTACCTAATAATTGATCAATAAATTGGCTAAAATTGTTAGTTTACTAACTGAATACTTAAAAACGTGAAAATGGTTTGTTAAAAAAATTTCAGTAAAATATTTATTATTTTCTGCTAAATATAAGGTTAAAAGTTGGTTTATTTTCTTTAAATTTAATCTCTTTAACCTTTTAAAAAAATATAGTTTTAGTTGAAGCTAAAAGTCATAAAAGTTGTTAAACAACCGCCTGTATTAAATTTGTAATCCAATGTCTGAAAAATATTGGAATTCAATAATTTAGTTAAATAAGTAATTTTATTTTTACGTTATTGACTAGTCTTTAAAAAATATTTTTTAAAAATTTAACCTGATCAATTTTTGTAAATAATAAAAGATTAAGTTGTTTACCTCGTAAACTTGAAAACACAATTTATGCTGCATTCAATATACCGATAGATAAAAATTACTGTTTTTGATTGTTTCATTTTTTTTTTTTTTTGAAATCTAGTTAAGCTAAAAAATACTTTCCTATTTTTTTTTTAAAAAAAAATAGTGCATGTTGCAGTATTCCATACGCAATTGTTGTTTGCACTGGGTTAACTCAATGGTAGAGATTTAAATGACCAACAAAAATAGCTTATTGTCAAAATGCATTGCATCCGTGCCACGTATTACACCACACGTTGAAATGGAGGAATACAGATTATACGACGCAGTTAAAGCACTCATTTGAATAATTTATGTGAACCCTTTCGTGTTCTAAAAGCCGAAAATTCCATCAGGAAATTAATTTACGGTTTATTGTGATTTGAATAGATTTATTTTTAAATTAGATAATAATAATTATTATTATATGCGATTATTGTTATGACGTAATTCATTAATCATCTTTCTCTTCTATTTTTATAGGTTGGAGAGCCTTTGACCTTTTAAAGCTAAGTTAAGATCTTCGCTAACTACATTTGCCCACTTTATAACTTTGGCCTCCAAACAGACTTATCCTCGTTCTATTATAGGCCTACCACTGTTAGCCCTGTTAGGAGATTGGGGCGAGCTAAATGGGACCTAAAACCCTGTTCGAAGCGGCTAAACCCATCATTTTCGTTTTAAATTTTATGGGTTATGGTTTGGGGTGGGATAAGAGAAAGGGTGGTGGATGGGTTAAGGGCTTACTCAAGTGGGTGCTCAAGGTAAATGCCAACGTTGTTTTTATTCTTTTTTTTTTTTTGCCCTATGAGTAGACTATTTCTTTACGAGATTGATTATAAGTCTAAGGATGAGTACTACAGTTTGAGAGGAATTGTGCTTCTAGTGGGCGTTCCTTGTTTAGATTATTTCTTCTTACTAAACGAAACTCAGTTAGGAAATTTAGTGAGCCAGTTTATGATATTTCTGGGTCTAAACCTGACGAGTGTCAACTCAGCTCAGTATTTATAAACAAGTTTGTGATTGTTTGACTTCTCTTTACAAATAAATTAATAAAAGCAACAATTTAAAAATAAATTATGCGTAGCATTATAAATACCCGGTATATTATTCAAGGTGTCGGTAAAAAAAAGCAGACCTAAGTCAATTCGCATTAATTCCTTTAAATAATGTAAATAATTTACTGGCACATGAAATAACCTTATTTTATGGATTTTTTTTAACATTTGATTGTTTTATTCTGTGTTTAAAATATTCACTTCCGATCACAACATAAGCCGTATAACGCTCGCTTGAGGCTCACCCATAGCTATGCTCTGCATTGATTTTAGCTTCATCTAATTCGTCTCACGCAGCTGTATCATACGTTGCACGCGCACTTGTTCAATAGCCCACTCGTAAAAAAAAATGTTTTAGCTGGTAAACAAATTTCATGTTTTTGACATTTTTTAAAACATTTTAAAAGTTTGCACATATATCGGGTGGCGCAAAAAAAGTGGCACACTCTTGTGTAAATTGCAATAATAATTTAATTTTTTAACTTTTTATT
>JAQGAY010002622.1:0-10057 GCA_034698085.1 Polydesmus angustus
ACATTTTAATGTTAAATTTAAATTATTAAGTCAACAAATAATCAAAATTGATTTATACTGAAATACTAGTAAAATTGTATGATATTTTGTTTTTGTAATGTTTTGAAAATTTTACATTAAGCAATTTTTGTACGATCATTTTTTTTTTTAGAACGATGATAAATCCAATCATTTTCCTTGTTTTACTTGGAGGGATATTAAAAACGTCGTCGCAGGAAGAACTTCTAGCCTCACCCAAACAACTACTTTCAATGTCCAAAATATTACGCCACAACTCGTCTTTGACGCTCAACAAAGTAGGCAATTTCACCGCTTTCAAATTCCAATTGGAAAACGAAGAGTTTTGCGGCAACGAAGATGTTTTCATGCTCATTTTAGTAGGTTCCTCCCCGAAAAATCTCGATTTCCGTAACATGTATCGCCAAGCCCTATTAAACCTCACTAAACAACTACCGGAAAAAAAATTTAAGATGTTGTTCCCTTTTGGCGCTATCAGCAACCAAACGCAGCAAAACGCTCTCGAGGAAGAAATGCAGCAATACCACGACATCATTCAAGGCAATTTCAACGACTCTTACCGTAACGTCACGTTGAGGGATTTAATGAGCTTCCGGTGGGCTTGGCAACACTGTCCTCAAACCAAATACGTAGTTCATGTGGACGACGACACCGTCTTCAACATTCACCATCTCATCCACTCGCTACAAGGCTGCTGTCACGACCTTCCGGTCTTCATCGCATGTTACAACATCAATAAGAGGAATCAGGTGGGTCGTGACGGACATTATGGCGTGGCCAAGGAGGAGTTTCCGGATACATTTTACCCGGCGTATTGCGCTGGAAAGATGTACGTCTTAAGTTCTTTGATGGTTTATTTCTTGGATCAAGCGGCGCTCACCGCGCGTCAATACTGGATGAACGACGCTTACATCACCGGAAGTCTTGTCAAACAATTAAATATTACGCTCATTGATTTGCGCCTAAAAAATGTTTCCATAATTAACGATCACATGGATATGAACAAGGTAAACAAATCTCTCTCATTGTTTGAGTATTTCAAAAAACGAAGTGTAGACCTATGGAATTATTTATTCTAATTAGGCCTACGCTTAATTTAAAAGCTCAATTACTGGATATAAAATTATATTGCAAAGATTTTTATGCATTTAAATTTATTTAATTGTAAACAATAATTCTTTCATTGGATTTCTTGGTTAAAATTAAATCGTTTAATTTCTAAATTCGGTAAGCTTTAAACGAATAATTTTCTTAACTTTAATACAAAAGTTTTTTTTTTTGCCGAACTTTGTATTTTAATATAAAATTTTTTTAGGTAACTGCAAAATTATTGATTGTAAAATTGGCACAACTTAAAAAAAAATTGTCTGAATTTTGATGACTCCATGAAAAGGATTATTATGAATTTCGATTACGACTGTTATCGGGTAGAAAATTTTCCTCATAATTTTAAAGCAAATTTGATTACGGATTGAAAGATTATATTAAAAAAATGTCAAACAAAGATAAAATATTGTAGGTTAGCTAAGGTGAAAAACCCTGGAAACCAATTTCACATTGACAATCAGCGACTCACCTCAACAAAGAGTCAATATTTCTATTGGCTGTTTTCCATACAATGCCATTGAAAAATATTAACAAAGACTTCGGATGTCACGTTATTTTTCTGATTTTTGTGGCAATCATATTTATTATAAATCATCTATTATAAAAAAAAAATTTGAGATTTAAAGCTTAGTGCGACCCACTTAAAATTTCTCGCAACCCACATTTTGGATACCGATTGATCGAGTTCTCCGATTAATTCGCATTTTACCTGTCACAACTCCACCTGACTTTTTTCTAAATTGACAGGATATTTTTGTTATCTTATCTGACAGTAATTCCGAATCGAGTTAGGTTAATATAGATATTGTATGAATAAAAAATTGCTTTATTAAAAAAAAACAAAAAACAAACAAATAACGCGCAATACATAACTTTATTGATTTCTTTCATGCTAAACTCGTGTTTTGCGTAAAGTTCTCTTCTAAAATAATTAGCGGACCAACACTTTGATTTCGTCCAATGTACCGGTAAATATTTTAATTAGCGCTTTAGATTGGCATAATATACTGTAAATACAATGCTAAAAAACGATAATAAAATTCAAACTATAATTTTTTTTAAAAAAGCATTTATGTTATTTACAAAAATGTTTGCGTCTTAAATTAACAGCTTAATTTTTGCTATGCAAATTATTAATCTTTACGACATCAATTAAATTATGTATTTTACTGTTTTTTATTTTTTTAAAGATGTTCGAAGATGAAATTTCCAATTTTTATGAAAATCCTAATTTTCATTCCGATTTTCGGAACGTTTTTCTTAATCACGTGGAATGGGAAACTCTCGTTATCTTTTAAAAAACATTATTTCGCGTCTACAACCACGTTGTTCCATACGCTGTTACGTCATAACTCGTCGTTAATGGCGGATAAATTAGGGAATTTTACTGAATTTAAATTCCTATTGGAAAACAAAGAATTTTGCGGAAATGAAAGCGTTTTCATGCTAATTTTCGTGGGTTCCGCCCCTAAAAACTCACTTATCCGGAACATGTATCGCCGAGCTTTATTCAACGTCAGCAAAACGTATCCGAAAATTAATTTTAAAATGCTGTTTCCGTTCGGCGCTTTCCTCAACCAAACGCAACAAAATATTCTCGGAGAAGAAATCGCTCGATATCACGATATAATCCAAGGGAATTTCCTCGACTCTTACCGTAACATTACCTTGAGAGACCTAATGAGTTTACGTTGGGCCTGGAAACACTGTTCGCAGACCAAATACATTATGCATTTAGACGATGACATTGTTTTTAAAATTTCTGACGTAATGGAGGTGTTGGAGCAGCACTGTAAACACTTTCCGGTCTTCATCGGTTGTTATCAAGTTTTGAACAAAACCCGCGGAAACAATGTAATATATCGCGATGGACATTACGGGTTGTCGAAGGAGGAGTACCCGGAGAACAAGTTTCCGGACTATTGCGAAGGGAAAATGTATGTGCTGAGTCCTCTAATGGCTTATCTCCTGGATCAAACGGCCCTCGAAGCTCGTCAATACTGGATGAACGACGCTTACATCACCGGAACTCTGATCGAAAAACTCAATTTTATACATATCGATTTACATTTAGAGCCCAATCAAAAGCAACACGATCAACGCAATATGCTCAATTGAAAAGGGCCAAAACGCTTCTTTTAAAGGAGATAATAAATGCGTTTAATTAATTATTATGCGAATAGTTTATTAATGTAAAATACATGTACAAGTGCAGAATAAATTTTAATTTTTATAATTAGTTTTAAAAATATTTTCATTTATTATTGATTAAATTGTTAAAATGACGATATTATTGTCAAATAAAACGTTTAATATAACGGTATTTAGAGTTATGCTGACAATAGTTTTATTATTTTTAAAAAAAACGTTGATCAAAAACTTGTATAAAATTTGCAAATGTTTAATTAAAAATTAAAAAGTTTGATATTAAATTTTTTTTAATATTTTTTTAAAAATAAACAAAAATACAAAAAAAAAGTATATTTGTCGGGTTCGAGCTTTAATCTACCCAAAAATTAATGAAAAAAAGGTGATTTTTTTTATTTTTCCGATTTAGAATTCGAATTTTTCGTGCCAAAACGTCAAATTAGAGTCCAAATGAAGTTAAAATTTTTATTAAAAAGTGCATTACTAGTCCCATCAACGACCGCTTAAAACACCTATTAAGCCGTCATGATGGAACCGGTATGGACACGATGGGAATCGAACCCACGTCTTTCGTCTCCATGTAGTCGAATGCTCTGACCATTGAGCTACGTGTCCTTTCAAAATTGTTTCGGACCTAGCTACAAGGATATTCAAAAAAAGAATGGTGCAATCCTTTGTTTTAATAGAGAGACACTATTTTCCCAATCAGCTAGTTTTTGTGGAAATACTGGTTAAAGTCCCATTGGGAATGGCGAGTGGCGTTTACCCCTATGACCCAAACAGAGGGCGATGACCTCTTTCCTTCACTTTAACTTCATCATTTGAATGTTATGTAAAACAGTTAAAAATAAAGTTGTAGTCATCGATGTTTATTTTATGCATTTACAGAATTTAAATTTATAGAATTCTACAGTGTCTACCAACACGCAAAAGCATCCGGGATCAAAGTCTTTCGGTTTGAACTCAAATTCATTCAAAAAGTTAATCAAAATGACAAATTGAGATTTTTTTAAAAAATTTATTTCTTTGTTTTTTAAAAAAAAAAATTTTTTTTTTTTGAATAAAAACGTGATTTTAGCATAATAAAATTCGAGTAATTGGCGCACATTTTTATAGTGCAACACGATTTTAGGTACCGGTAAGGCGCTTACATGTAATCTATAGCAAAAATGCAGTGTGACATGTTATTGAATAATAGTGATCTCCATTCTTTTACATATGTACATGTAATTACGCGGTGACATTGGAAAGCAACGTTCACAAGGTCAGACGTCATGAAATCCAACAAACGTTTTGAGGATGTTTGATCTCGAATCCAATGTAGATGACCTAGCTGGCAAAGTAAATTGTTTACTTCTGGCACTATTTATGGAAAACCAACTTAAACAGATTTTATACCCGTTTTATCGACGAGGAGTGGAGAAGCAAATAACGAAAAAGTAACGAAAGAGTTTGGTTCGAAAAACAAGATTTAGAGGATAACAACGATTGGAAGCAACATTAAGATCGAGAAATAGTAGGACAAAAACAAACGATATGGGCGAGACAAATAAAATGACTCGGTATTCCGATGAGCCCAGCAAAGTGAGCTCACCAACAGTAGCATGGTCGAGCACGCCGACGGAAGTTACCATGGGGATGCGAAAGTGGATATTGAGAACGTGCAGTTGAGGTTTGCGGGAATGAAGAAAGAGGAATTAATGAAATTCGCCAACGATCCGTTTTGGGTGAGATTCCGACTGATCTTTTTGGCTCTTTTGGGGTTCCTGTGGTTGGCGATGTTGGCTGGGGTGATTATTATCGTCTTATTTACACACGGCTGTTCTCCTCCCCCCAAAACAGATTGGTGGTATGCAGATTGGTGGCATCATTAATAACAGGAACGGAGATGAAGCTGGGGATATTAAAGGTAGTCAAATTTTTAACCAATAAAATAAAGCTTTAGGAACTTTATTTGTGGTAATTTCTGATTAAAATAAGCCCCGAAACTCTGATACGAATTCGAATTATTTTGGCTATGTAATCTCTTATATTCCATTCATTAGGAGATTCAAATTTTGGCATACAAAAAACTTGATGGGTTTCGCTTTAAAATAATAATAAAAAAAAAAAAATTGGAATCTATACACTTTTTAGATTGTTTTTGTTATAACAAACTGAAATTGGTCATATTTATTTCGAATTCTCGGTAGCGGTATTATTATTGTGATTAATAACACTTAAAAAAATTGAATACGATTAAATAAATCGATACTGTATTGCCAATTTTAAAGAATTGAAAGTTTATAAAAAAAATATTATTTGATGAATAAGCATTCTTGCGTAGGTATATCAAGTGCACACATTTTGAAAAGCTATAATATATTTCTCAATTAAATAGATTATGTTATTAAGCATTTATTTTTTTAAAAAAATTTGAACTTGAAAATCGATTCTGTACATGTATTTAATTTTAAGTTATTGGCGCTTGTTTCAATTAAAATCTATTCTGCGCGTTGATGAAAAGTGTAACAAACTCCATTGAACATGTGCGAAAGTAATTCATTCATTTAACGTGTTCTAGCGTCACTTGTTTTGAATTAAAAAAAAATATCCTCTATTTGCAAAACTAAATAATAAAGTCGAGTATGTTTTCAAAAAAAAAAAAAAAAAATGTGCGCGGGTTACAATTTCGATTCACAATTTTGCTTATAAATCATGTTCCCCTCCTGTGAAACCATTCTTATTAAATAAAATCCGTGGGCAAACACCTGAAATTAATTTCATTTTTTGAGGTATGTTAATACTAAAAATTTATAATAAATTACTGTAGGCTACTTTTGAAAAATCTCGTAATATATTTTTTTAAAAAATACTTTTAATTGCTAATGTTTAACTGTTTAATGCAAATAATTATTTAAATGTAAGCCAAAACTTGCTCAGAATTTATTTACAATAAAGAAAAATTTTATGCTTTAAAATTAAAACTAATTTGATATTTTTTTTTTAGAAACATGATTAGTCCAACCATTGTTCTTCTTTTACTTGGAGCGATATTAAAAATGTCGTCTCAAGAAGAACCTACAGCCTCACCTAATCAACTACTTTCAATGTCCAAAATATTACGCCACAACTCGTCTTTGGCGCGCAACAAAGTAGGCAATTTCACCGCTTTCAAATTCCAATTGGAAAACGAAGAGTTTTGCGGCAACGAAGATGTTTTCATGCTCATTTTAGTAGGTTCCTCCCCGAAAAATCTCGATTTCCGTAACATGTATCGCCAAGCCCTATTAAACCTCACTAAACAACTACCGGAAAAAAAATTTAAGATGTTGTTCCCTTTTGGCGCTATCAGCAACCAAACGCAGCAAAACGCTCTCGAGGAAGAAATGCAGCAATACCACGACATCATTCAAGGCAATTTCAACGACTCTTACCGTAACGTCACGTTGAGGGATTTAATGAGCTTCCGTTGGGCTTGGCAACACTGTCCTCAGACCAAATACGTGGTTCATGTGGACGACGACACCGTCTTCAACATTCACCACCTCATCCACTCGCTGGAAGACTGCTGTCACGACCTTCCGGTCTTCATCGCATGTTATAAAATTAATAAGGAGCGTGTCAATTGGGTGTTACGCGACGGACATTACGGCGTGGTCAAGGAGGAGTTGCCGGACACATTCTACCCGGACTATTGCGCTGGGAAGATGTACGCCATAAGCCCTTTGATGGCCTATCTGTTAGATCAATCGGCGCTCACCGCGCGTCAATACTGGATGAACGACGCTTACATCACCGGAAGTCTGGTTAAACGATTAAATGTTACGCACATTAAATTGGATTTAAAAAATTCTCTCACAATCAACGATCACCTTAATATGAACACGGTGAACAAATCTCGTTCGTTGTTTGAGTATTTCCAAAAAAAATGATATTTGCGTCCGCTGTAATAAAACAATGTTTAAAACAGGAGAATAAATTTAATGGGTAAAGCATTAAAAATTTAAATAAATAAATCGTTTTTTGATTTTTCGAGTGTGTTTTTTTTTTTTCTCTTTATTTTTATGTATCTCATTAGTGTTTTCTCGATACATTCAAATTTTCAACCTTGAGAAACCAAAACTTTGTACGATTGGTATTTTAAGAAAAATTCGCAAAATGTTTGAAACAATTCTATTAAAATAACAATTCACCGATTTTTGATTTCTTGGAATAAAATTAAAGAAATAAAAAAGACCATTACATCACTTTACATAAATCATATTTTACTGGTAAAACGATTTGTGTGAAGAGATTTTTGTATGGAAACACGTTTGGCAGGAAAATGTATCTTTTCAATAATATTATAAGAACTGGTTTTCTTAATAAAAACCGTACTACAAGAATCCACGATTGCCTTTTGCGCAAGTTAAACGTTTCGAACCTTTGGCCGCGCTTAAAAAACTAATAAAAAGTTTTCTTCGTCAAAATTTGATTAATTATTTCGCAGAATAATAATTTTAAAAGCCCAAAAATAATATAAATTGCAATATTTAATGGAATCCTAGCAGAATAAAATTTGCTGTCGGAAAAAAAAGTGTAGTTACAATTTACAAATATTAATATTGTTTTTTTTACATTTGTACAATAAATATTATTTTAACATTTTCACATAAAATATATTCTTAAATTTTAAAATTTTGTAGAAATGTACGTCATAGAAAATTGATACAAAAACCGGTATACATAAAAAGTTTTTTTTTTTTTTTTTTAACTAAAAGAGTGTTCCGAAGAAAGAGAGTTTAAGGAATATTCGGAAGAAGAGCGTTCGGAAGACGAGTGTTCTGAAGACTGACTTAAAGAGTGTCCTGAAGAGTGGCGCAGGTGAGTTTGGGATTGCTCGAGAATTCTCAGAGCCTTGGGTACCGGAAGTATTTGCTGAGCCGAATAAGATGGAGTAGGCGTTAAGAGAGCGTTGTAAATGTCCAAACGATAATCGGGGATGCCCTCGTCGTAAAACGAGAAAATGTAATTGTGGACGTTGAATTTCCACACTAATCGGCTCACCATTTTCATGATCCGTTCGCACTCTTCGATTCGGGAATCACATTCCGAGTGGTTCATCTCTTTTTGATAGTTGTGTAACATTTGCTTCATTCGCTGAAAATCAAATTTCGGCTCTGAAAAACAAAACGTCAAACATAAACATTTACATTTAAAATACTGAAAAATAAAAACTTAAATCGACAAGCAATCAAAAAAAAAAACAAATTTGCGAATACATACTTAAAATTTTTCGGAACATTCGAAGAGCATCCAAAACGATCAAAGCGCAGATGATTCGCATTTCCGTTTCATCCAATTTTAACCGTTTACACGTTTTGATCATTCCTAAAATCTCCTTAAACATCTCGGACACGCTGCTAAACGTAGCAAATTCTTCCTTATTTTCCATGGGAATCCATTGCGGGCATAAGAGCGCTTCCTGAGGAATGCAATTTCCGGAAACCAAATGAAAAATCCACAGTTTAGATACAACTTCGTACTTGAATTTTTTAGTCAACGTAGAAAATATCTTAAAAAAAAAAAAAAACAGAAATGAAAAAATTATTTTTAAGAAATTACAAAGCATGGAAATAGATTTGAATTCACGGTTTGATCGTCGACCATCATTTCAAAAAACGTGTTCATCAAGGTCAAGTGACCGGCATTGGCCGAAATGGACGGGTATTGGTCTGGAGGCAGACATTTATTCCTGAAGAATACCACATCCGACGCCGAAATTACCTACATTAAAAAATAATTTTTTTTAGAAATATAGTTAATATTTTTAAAATTAAAAAAATATACTTACGCGATGAAACGCGGATTTATAAAGGTCATCCACGACGCTCACCATCACTATTTGCTCATACTTCGAAATATGAACGTTGTAATAATTTGAAAAATCCCTATTTTGGAACTCGAATGTGTCGGCCATTAAAATTTAAATTGATAAAAATAAAAGAAGAACACTAGTCTTGTTTGATCCCGAATAAAACACTAGGTCCGTTCACGTGGATGCCTTGGAATGGAATGAAGGAAGGAAAATCAAGCTCATCGAATACTTTGCATAATATTATTTGAATCAAAGGTCCGCCCCTCAAAAAAAAAATGTCGACTATTAAAATTATTCATTATTCAAAATTATTGTTTTTGTAATTTTAAACACTACACAAAATAATAATAATAAAATATTTTAAAAATACGCAATAAAAAATTTTATCTAATAAAATTATTTTTATATAATTATAACTAAATATATAAGAATTATTATTACAAAATGAATACCGGTACCGGTATTAAAAATAGTAGGTGACCTCTATAGACATTTTTTTTTTTGTTGGGTTTAATGAAAACAATCGCGGTTCAAAGATGAACTTGTTGACTCTTTAAAATAAAATAACTTAAATGAAAAAAATAATATAAAATGTCAAAAGCGATGACGTATTTTTTTTCCTTGTTTATAAAATACCACAGTCAATTTCAATACTAGTAATTGAGTTTAACCTCAAAATTAAATTGAGTTTAATTTCAAAATTTAATTAAATAGTTTAGATTGATAACCATTAATAATTAAACTAATACCCGGTACCATATTATTATTAATTTTATCTTAGCCTGAAAGTCGAATAATACAAAAATTACCTATAACTTGTTAAAAACGGTTTTTTTTTATTTAATAATAATTATTATAAACAAATGGCAGCATACAGTACATAATGGTTTGATGGATTCCAATTAGTTTTACAAAAAAGATAAATCATAATTCGTCTCTTTCATT